>JAMZAV010004917.1:0-82563 GCA_024449915.1 Sweltsa coloradensis
TATCAGTTTAAGAAATATGGATAAATTTATAGATTAATAGACAAATTTTGTTACTTGGCATCTGAATTTGTGCAATTGTAGTACGGTACTGTATGTGTGGTGTGTTGACATTATTCTAAAACTCGCTAGGACTATAGAAGTACGTAACAACATGAAAGACTAAATTGTGGACATGGCAGTAGGAAATGGATACTTTACATGGACGCTATAGGTAGGTCAAGTCAATATACGGTAGAGAATGTTAAACTCAAATTTTGTATACGTACTAATTCCCAAAATTCTTGTGATTTAGTAAAAAAAAATATAGAATTTACATTTTGATTATTTTAGAATGGCAAAGATCTGCAAGATTGGTAGAACGAAGATCAGGGCAGAACTGGGAGAGGAGAGTTTAAAGTAAAAGCTGCAAACGTAAGTTGTGCGTAACTTAAAAGCTCCGTTCCTACTCAATACTAAAGATATATGCACTCTTCAGAAGAAGAAGAGTAGAGGTATTGCAGCATTGTCAGAATAATCAAAAGGGATGAATTTCAACTTCAATTTCATACTAGTATCTATGTGTCAGGGTATCAATAGGATTGCCAGCCGCTATCAACTCGGGAACAGAACTTTATGGTTAGTTTTCTTTGAAACTGATGACTAAATAGGAATTTGGGTCTTCGACAAAGCATATTTTCTATAGAATTTGTCACTCTCAATAAATTTATGACAGGAACCTCACCCATCGGCGCCCCCCCCCCCCCACGATCAGCACACTGACCTGCAGCATTCATCCCTTCTTTCAAACCACCAAGCCTTGTTCACATGTTTTAAGTTTGAGTAAACATAATTCTTACAACAGTTAAAATGAATGTTGTTCAGGAGTACTTTTTAACTCAGTGTAAAGCAGTCAAATAACTAGTTGATTTGGGGGGAAAGAGGACATAGCTCAAGGGCCAAGTCAAGACATCACTCAGTTCGTATTTACACTTTCAGCCAAACAGTCGTGTCAGTTCTGTGCGCAGCAACCACATTTATTAAAATATTAAAATGGTTATTCGTAAACGGAGCGAGTGCTAAGTTCTTTTTTTACACTTTCGGGTTAACGCTCTGCAAACAAATTAATTTGTTCTCATATATTAATAGTATTATTGTGTTTAAACCTTTACAGTAGGTACCGTACTAATTAAAGTGATTAAGTGTTTATTATGATTTTATGTTTGAATATTATAATTCTTATTCGCAAACGGAGTGAGTGATAACAGTGAAACAACATGGAACATATAAAAAAGTTAAGTGGTGCTCAAAATAGAAAACTTCAAAACAAAAAGGCAGTGCGCAAAGCAATATTATTAGAATCCATTCCTAAAATTAGCAGCTTCAGTTAATTTTTTACCCAAAAATCCTCCACAAATACAGTAAGTGTAGAAAATACAATTGCAAATAATTCTATAGGGAAACACCAAAGTCGTTGTTAAACGAGAGAGTGAGCCATGTGTTGAGTACCCGATTACATTACTTTTCTTCCCCCTACCTTAGGCCCACCTAGCCTATCATAGGCTAGAGAGGCGCATTATGACCTTACAGTTGACGCGCCCGTCCCCGTATACCAACTAAACTTTAAAAAAACTATTATTTATACGAATATAGTTATCAAACTTAAATGCAAATGTTCCCGGGTACTCACCACATGAATCGCTCACTCGTCTAACTACGACTTTGGCATTTCCCTAGTCTAGTTGGCTAAGGCGCCCTTGTAGCCGAAATGTGAAAGAAGTGGGTTCAATCCCCTGGTCGGGAAAGATTTTGTAATTTCTAGATTGTATTTCAAAATAATTAAACATTTTTGAAATGCATATAACGCAGTGTAGTCCATCATCTGTGGCAATAGGGCCTACTATGGTAAACATAGCCAGTACAAAATACGTGAAATATTGCAAGGTTTACTCAATCTACGAGCGGAATTTGGGGGTACCTTGACGTGCAACATTCGACAGACCTTGCTGGGCACGGCATTTCACGGCCAGGCGAATAACAAACAAAAAATATATTTTCAAAAATCTAAAAACATTGTCGTTAAAATAATTTCTAAACATTGGAAGTCTATTTTTCAGTTTATTATTTCTTGTAGGTTTAAATCGCAATGAATCTTGCTGATTTTGTTGAGACAGTTCTCATAAACTCGTACCGGATGTCTGTTTTAAAATTTCAGCGCAATCTATTCAGCGATTCGGCTGGTTTTCAACGTACACACACGCACGCACACAGAAAAACAATAAGGGCCGTTTAAGTCGAATGGAGATTACTCTGTTTTCTACGCTCACTCGTTCAATTAGTCGTCACCATTGCAGTAAGTTCAAAAATATTAAGCATTTTTATTTTTTGTGAAGAATGTGAGAGGTGGGGGGGAGGGGGGGGACAGATTGGGTCATCACAAAAATACTGTTATATAAAGGTAGGTAAGTAGGGATAATACAGGGGGCGCTTAAAATATTATAGCCTAGGGGCGCCAAATGCTTTAATCCGGCCCTGTCCAAACTCACCGTTTACAATAACCGATTGGAAGTGGAAATCAGAAGTTAAAAAACTTCTGCCTAGAGCGGGAATTGAACCCTGGACCTTCTGCATTGGAAGCAGAGCCTCACCCATAAGACCAACGAGCCACACCATTAATATTGTGCAGTGTTTTTATTTGTCTTTAAAATGTTGATAATCAATTTCGTTGTTATTACGCAAATAAAACTTATTTTTGAGTTTGGCAGTAATACAATTTTGGCATTTCCTGGTATTGGCTAGATCGAACTAGAAAATTTCTGTTCTTTTTTGAAAAATAAAATAGTTTTTTGCACATACTGAAAATTTTAGGTTTTGAAGACAACCATTTTGTCCCAAAGGGGAAAGAGTTTTCGGAAGAAAATTTACAAAATCCCTTCTTTTGGGCCCTGGAAAGACTAAGGTAAAAACTTTTTAAAACCCAACACACTAACGCCATCCATTTAAATGGGTTCTCAAAGGGAAACTAAAGAAAAACTTCATGCTAGCGGGTTATTTTCCACTGCCCACCCGAATATTTTGGGTTTGGGGGTTTTGTCTTTTTATTTTTTAACTTTGACTTTTTCGTTATAGAAAAGAGAGGGACTATGTACAAATAGGAGGAGTACTGATCATATGTGTGGGAAAATTGTCGGGGGAAAAAGTGCTGTTCTTTACGAGGGGGGGGGGGGGGGCTTTCATGGATTTTGAGAGAGATGAAGATCAGGATGGGGGGGGGGGGTAATGAATATCTGGAGAGGGGAGGTGAGGGGTAGATACGGTCACCTCATAAAGGGGTTGCTTAGGGGGGGAGGGGGATTGATTTTTTTGCTTAACGACCAGTTCTTTAAACCCCGGGTAAGTCTCTCACATGTTGTTACTTAGCACTTTGACCGCATAAAACTTTTGTTGGCAAAACTCTGGGTTGCTAAATTGACTAGATGAAATAATTAAATGAGCTAGCGAGCGAAGCGAAGTTTCCCTTTTCACTACACTGGAAAAAAAAAAACCCGGATTTTTTTTTTTCTGTATTTTTGTGTTTTTGTCAGCCGTTTTCCGGGCTAAAAACCGTCCCCATTTTGCGAGGGAAATTTTATGGAGGCCTTGAATTCCGAACTTAAACTGCCACGTTTTTTTTGCGCAACAAAAAATTATTTCTCATGAAATTGCAATTTTAACGATTTTTTTTTGGTTTTTTTTAAAATTTTTTGTTACTTATAAAAAACTACATGCTTTATCCTTTTTATTAAATTTTTGAACAGAACCTTAATTTATAAAATTAAAAATATCCTTGAAAATTTACGCAATCGTAAAATTTTTTTTTCATGAAAACAAAAAATTTTTTTGTTTTTTTTTTTTTTTTTTTAAACAATTTTTTGACTTATAAAACCCACATGCTTTATCCTATTTTTTAAAAATTTTTTCACAAACCCTTTAAATTTTTTTAATTTATTAATTTTGTTGAAATTTGAGCGCAATCGATTTTTATTTCTTATGAAAAAACGCAAATTTTTTTTTTTTTTTAATTATAAAATTTTAAAAAAAAAAAAAAAAAAATTTAAATTTTTTTTTAATTAAATTTTTTTAAAAATTTTAACTAAATTAAATTTTTTTTACAGACAGAAATCCGCAATAACACTGGCAGCTCAATGTACCAAAATTTCGATACCAACAAAGCGGCGGGACTTTTCTTTTTTTAGTTAATTTAATGCTTGTTCAGCTTACAAGGAAAAGGAGCTGACAATGATAGGGTGATACCACCCCGGCCCCCCAACAAAATTTAAAAAAATTTTCTGTTTTTCTGCTATAAAAGCCGTACGGGGAAGACTTGGAAATTACATACAAAATATACGTGTTATAAAACCAGAAGTTGAAACTTGCAAAAGTTAGTGCACCGTAATTGAAAACACCATGAAATTGAAACTTGCAAAAAGTTAGTGCTACACTGTACTTTGCTGAATAAAACATGTTTTATAAAAAGACAATTTAATGTATTCCAAGGTTCAAAGTCGCACCCGCGTTCTAAATGACCGGGCATTTAGAAAGGTCAACTTTTTTTGGTGAATTTAGACATTTTGATTTGTGTAACAGGTTCACTTCACAAAGATATTTTAAGAAGGTAGATGAAGATAGAATACTTCCATGAGTAATGTAAAGTTGCCAGCTGTTTTATAAAAACTCGTCAAAATTATTACAGGAGACGAAACGTGTGGGAGAAAGCAGAATGGGCTTGTATGGTGGTTAATGAGGGGAGGGTACAAGGTGGAGGGGAATGTACTAGGGATACCGGAAGTGGGGGGGATAAGTCTTGGATGTGAGAGTACAGTAGCAATACCGGAGAAGTCTGGGTCAGGTCTGAGGTTTCGTAGTCAGGTGGACGAGTGATCGTAGGGTTTCAATAGGTGAGATGGCACCGAGGAATGGATGGTGAAGATTTTGCTTCACGTCTCATATTAAGTTAATATTAAAGTTAAAGCCAGTTTACTGAGCTAGGAATAGTACAATTTGAAAGTAAAATTGAAGCAATGATAATGAATCGAAGAACAAAGAAGAATTGATTTTTACTATTTATTTGTGGGGCATTGTCTCAGTGTTTATGTAATGTTAGTTTATCTTCATATGTTCTTATTTATGAGTTTGCTGTTCTATTTGTTTGTTCATTATTGCTTTGATTTTGATGTATTCAATGTATTTTCAATTGATATTTTTCTGCCTAGATTGTCTGGTTGCCGCCCACTGGTGGAACTTGCAACTTGAGTTAGGTGTCCTGTATCATTGCTGTGATCAGTTTTTGACTTGAACAATTTTAAATAATTATATATCTGATATAATTATCTAGGTGCCCGTTAGGGCGCCGCAGCCAAGCCGCGGTGCGCTACACACTCAAGCACCTTATACACCAAGCAGAGTTGGGGTGATTTCGAGGTGTTACCCAGCCGTCATGTAACGTGATGTGAACTTGAAAACTATCACAATCGAGGGGATTTAGGTACCTGACAACACATGCCAAATTTTATTGGGGTACGACCATTCCTTCTTGGTGAAAAAATGGCTTGAAACATGCTAAAAATCACTTTAAAGGATGTTAGCTACTCCTCCTACTACTGCTACTACTGCTACTTACATCTAATACGTCGGCCCGCGATTCTGACCAGACGGGTGGGACTACAATGTTCATATTTTACATGGACATTAAGGTTATAGTATTATAGTCTCTTTTGAAAAAAAAAGTTGAAAAAGTTTGTTGGAAGGCTTCCAAATAAAGGTTTTAAAATAAGCCTTATACAATCAACAAGTAACCATAGTTACTTGACACTTGTTGACGGTATAAGCAGAGTACGGCGGGAAAGTGCGATACGTAAACAAATGGCGGACATTTAAAATTTTGCTTCTATGTGTGAAATGAGAAAAGTTGTCATTATACTCTCATAAAACAAATCAGAAACCGTCCCTGACCTAGGCCCAGATGTAGAAAATTATTTATAATACAACAGTGTAGGTCTAAAGTTCCATTAGGCTATAGGACTAGATAAATAAATACATGTTTGACAAGCCCTAGGCCTTTCTTAGCCAACCCTAGGCCAGCACAACCTTGTTTTGACACTTCCCGCACAAATAACTAGTTTTGATTACTACAAGCCTAATGCAGATAAACAATGGTATGGTAGTCCTAGGCTATTCCAAAATTTACGGCAATAATAAGCTTTTTCTTTACTTTTAATAAACTCACGAAATCTCCTGTCACTTTTAATAAAAATGTAAAACAAAAGATGGTGAAAATTTTCAATATTCTTCTGATTATCTGATGATTTACATGGCTGTGGGTCAAGGCCGTCTAGATATATCGCTTCCCTCGTGTGGGTGCAGTGAAATAGGTGTAAAATTACATTAGTTGTGCGTTTGTTGTTACATGGGAAAGTTTTAATAGGATGTGAGTTGCCTAGACTTAACCAGTCCTTATACCGTCGTTATACCATGGTTATACCACCTATACCCAGGATGTACATGAATCCGGGCCTAGATATTTTACATCCTATTGTTATTGCTAATACCATAAAAATTAAATCAACTTTGATAAAAATATTATATTTTAACAAATAATTTTGTAATGGAACTTGAAAAAGTAATAAGATCACACACATAACAAAAACTTGTAGAAATACAGCCAAACCTTACACACTCAAAAGGAATGAGATCTAAAAAAAGGGCCAAGCTCATCTACCCTTCCACATTTGCGCATTCTTAATTCATAAACGTACAGTGTCCCATAACAGCATCCTCGAAAAGCTTGGCAAAATAGAATTTGCATGTTTACGTTTAAATTAATTACAAAAAAAGAACTTGGATAAACTACTACGTTAAATTAATAATCGCAAATTCTATTTTGCCAAGCTTTTCGAGGATGCTGTTATGGGACACTGTACGTTTATGAATTAAGAATGCGCAAATGTGGAAGGGTAGATGAGCTTGGCCCTTTTTTTAGATCTCATTCGCTTTGAGTGGGTAAGGTTTGGCTGTATTTCTACAAGTTTTTGTTATGTGTGTTATATTAGAGTCAAGATCTTTTGTACTAAATTGTTATCAAGATTTGAACACAAGAATGATGGTTGAGCACAAGAATGAAGAATCGCGTTCGGTGATTTCTTCCGCGAAAGATTGATTACTCCCTGATTTGCTGTTCCTGATTTTTGGCAAACCTCATATTCGTTTGAGTGGGATCGTCTAATAAATCATTTTTTTTCTTTTCGTTTTTCTTTTTTAATGTTTTTCTTCTTCTTTTCTTTTTCTTTCTTTCTTTCTTTCTTTCTTTTTTTTCCTTTCCTTTTTTGTTTTCTTTTCTTTTTGTTTTCTTTTCTTTCCCCACCCCCTTTTTTTTATATATTCGATTCATTCATAAATTGCATTTAATATCCTTTTTATTTGTTATCAAATTTGTTGAGTATTTAATGCATTGTTGTAATATTACAATTTCAAATATTTACTTAAATGTAGTTCATTGTTGTGTCTGCATCTATATAATTAGATTTATTTAGTTGTCCTCCTTTGTAAATCAGTTTTTATAACTGAATAGGATAGACGTTAAATAAATAAACTAGGAAAACGCTAAAGTCGCGCCGCGTTGATGGATGAGCTTTTTAAAGTTTTTAGTTTGTGTGGGATACTTTACTTTTGCAAGTGCTTTGTTTTGTTGCCTACGCATTGTAGGCGATTGTTGTCAAGTTTCTATTGTTTCTTATCAATTGGTATTATTTACAGTAAAAGACTTATATTAAAAGCTTTATTTCTATGGAATCCGGCTAACTTTTTCAGCTTTTTCTTTCAAAAGGTACTATATCACCATAACCTTAATGTGCATGTATAATATGAACGTTGTAGCCCCACCCGTTTGGTCAGAATTGACTCAAATGGCACGAAAATATCGCACAAAAAATCAAAAAAACATATTAAAAGCTTTATTTCTATAGATTCTGGCTAACTTTTTCAACTTTTTCTTTCAAAATGTACTACATCACCATAACCTTAATGCCCATGTATAATATGAACGTTGTAGCCCCACCCGTTTGGTCAGAATTGACCCAAATGGCACGAAAATATCGCACAAAAAATCGAAAAAAATCGTAAAAGTACGATATTCATGAGAAATATTTCTTCGATTGTACCCAAAAACAATACAGCTCTAAGTTCAGAGATTTCGAAGGTCCTGTCAAATTTTCATCAAGATCGCATATGCCATTTTCCCAGTAGAGAGCAAACAAACAGACACAAAAATACAAAAAAAAAAAAAAAAAAATTGGAGCTAAATTTTTTGGAGGGGTCAGTGAAATTGAAGTCTTCGCTTCACTCGCTACGCTCATCCAATAAAAATAAAATAAAATAAAAATGCACTAAAGGTATTTGAGACGATGAGTGTGATAAACAAGGGTGAAGGACGATTACAAAACAACCATGCCTTGTGCGGGATTCGAACCCACGTCCTTGTAGAGCCATACGCTTCGAACCAGCGCGCTAACTGATGAATGGAGAGTTTTGGGATTGTGTAAAGACAACTGGGTATGAGGGCATGACGGGGTAGACGATCAGGGACTGCAAGGTGTCAGTGGGTAAGAACGGAAGCAGAATAGTCACTGGAAGACAGGGAATTGATTACCATGTTTGAGAATTGTACGAAGATATTTTGAGATCTTTTAGAAAGATTTGTGCTGCGTGTAGGAAAAGGAGGCAGTGGTGACCATGTGTACTATAATAGAAGAACGAGACAGTACAAGAGGAAATGTGAGGGGCATACAGGCCAAGGCTAATGCTAACTGCTAGGGAATTGATTCGATGATTTTTGTTGCTTGAATTGAGTTGTATGAGCTCAAGCTATGAAAGAACTAGGCCTTATGCAGGATTCGAACCAATGTCCTCGTAGTGCCACGCTTTGGAACAGTGCCCTAGTCGTATGTGCCACCGCGGACGGCCTTACTGCTAGGGGTGACTATGATCCGGAAAAGGAGGTAGATGGGGTTCAGAGGAATGGGAAGAAGTTGTATCAGCTGTTAGAAAATACAACAGGAAACAGTTAATATTTACTGTTTGCTCAAGGGATATGATCACCAGTGACCAGGAACAGGTGGAGGCTTTGATATTACGAGGAGGGTGGCAGGAGGATGGGATGCCGGCGCGGGAAGCAGGGGGGGGGACAAACCACCACTAATTAAATAGTAGAAGGGTGTTGGGGATAAGGGGTGCAGGGTGGAGGTGTTGGAACATAGGGGATGATTCGTCAGTAAGATTTTTAAGGGATGTTTAGGAAATCCTTCACTGAGCAATAGGTGCATTTATAATTAAACTATATAGTAATTCATTTCACTCCTAGTTCTAAATGTCGAGGCTTAAAACTTTGCTTGGTATGGTAAGTACTACGCACAGAACAAAACAAAATAAATTATGGTCATTATTAGGGTTTGCTAAATTTTGTGACTGTGAAATGCCCTTGTTTACAATTTGAAGATGATGAAGATTTTTGGAGCTTAACGTCTCCATTATGTATTGCAATTTTGCTATTCGAGACATCGAGTGGTGATAGATGAGCGTGAAGGACAATGACATATCCGTGCATAAGGCACAAGTTTTTTTAATGGATGCGGGATTCGAACCCACGTGTCATACACTACAGGCCTCCCCCCAGATCGTATGAGCCACTGTGGACGGCCGAGCGTAGCAGGAAGGTGCAACTAAGGGAAGAGATAGAAAATAAAGCCTGGATGGACAGAAAGAAGTGGAGACGCACCTAGGGTGCAGAGCCTGGCTAACAAGCACTACTAGTCTAGCTCAAGCTACTGGTGCCCTACTCGTGTTGAAACCGTGTGTTCATTACATCTATAGAATCCAGCTATCGTTGAAGATGAACAATTACACAAGATCCATTTCTAATGCCAACAACAGTGTTGTATAGGGAACCCAACAGATAACCTGATTGCCGACTGCACGATTCTTGTAGAGATAATATAAATAGATTACACAACACGAAAAACATCAAAACTGTTTCGTGTAGTTTTGTTAAATGTTTCTATCCATCTCTACAAGAACTCTGCAGTCACCAACCAGGTGAGCTGTTGGGTTCCCTATACAAAACCCTTCTTTGTAAGCAATAACCGAGCCGTTCAGCCACGCCAATCAAAAATCCGTTCCTAGCGAGGTTCAAACCAATTAAGATCTGTACTGCGGGTCTACCTACTACTTCGGTCTGCAGATTGTTTTAAAAGTATCTTGTAACTTAACATATACAATTTCATGTGGCGCTTGAAGCTTTATACAGTGGAACTGCTTTTTGAGCTACCCGTGAATGTAGCCTTTACTAAATTAGTTTTATCGTGATCCCAAAACTACAATCATGATGAAAGTTATTCTTTCAATACAAATTGCTTATTGTCAGTTGAGATAAAATATGGTTTACTGTAGAGAAATGCACCTAATAATTCTGAGATAAGTCTTTATTGCTAGCTTACCCTCTTCGTAGCGGCCCAAATAAGGTCGATGACTTCAGTCTAGGCTGTGACGGTTAGAAACTGGAAGAGAAATATTGTCTTGAAATCATACACCAGCTAAAAGAAATTGCACTCTAATTCAAAATTTAATATCATTTAAATTCGCAGAGATTATTTTATGCCTGCATGTTTGCTACTTTTCTGAACATTTTACTATGAACCAAACTGTTGTTTACTGCTCGTAGAGCCGCATGTGATGGAACAGATCAATACAAATAAAATTGGTTAAACCAATTCAAAACGACAAAAATTGATAAACTTTTATAGCTCTTGCCGGGTCCTATAAAAATGTTAACATTTTCCAGCCAAAACACTTAAAAGAAAATTATAAATAACTGGGTCTAGAATACCCATTGAAAAAAATCATGTGGATGTGAAAGGTCTGTGTTTTTAATTTTTAACACTTTAAATAAGTTTAAGCAGAAAAAGCGACCAGCTTTTTGCATTTAGTTTCTTTTATCTCTACCTTACACTAACACTGCAACTTAAATTAAATTTAGGGTAAACATGTAGTAGAGCGGACGTGGGTATGGCTAATACTCCACCTACAAAACCTTTAACGTCGCTATTTTAATTATAAAGGACTTTCAACGGAAAAGTACTTTCGCGTTTAGAAGGTAAGCCTAGTTAGATTTAAAACAGCGACGTTAAAGGTTTTGTAGGTGTAGTATTAGCCGCTATAATACCCACGTCCGCTCTACTACAGGTTTACCAAATTTAGGAATAGAACCAACAGTGTGTGGAATCATTTCAAAATAAACAATATAATAATACTATAGGAGCAAATAAAATAGGGTTGCTGTTTTATAATCACAATAGGCCTATATCGATCAATACGAATGTGAAAAACTCGTCCACTGCGAGATCTACAACACGTGTAAGGCGCGAAGTCCGAAGCGCAATGCATCACCCATGCCCTGCTGCAGTGTAGGCATTTGCATGGCGTGCGAGTGTTGCCAGGCGGCTGCACTCCCGGGCCAATTGCTAAACCTCTCCCGTGTCTCAGCCGATATTGTAGTACATTGCTCAAAGTCAAGTATTTTATCGAGATGCATTCCTCCCCACTCCGCGCCAACTCGGTAGCGCAGTGTTAGGATAATTAAACGAGCGTTTCCATTTGACTCTGCCGGAAAAAATAGTCACTGGTTTTGTTTTGTTTTTTTGTTTTTTTTTGTTTGTTTGTATGTCTCGCCATAACGTTCGAACGGAGGCTCGGATCGAGTTGAAATTTTGACCATCTGCAAGCTTCGTTCCCAATTGAATGCCATTAGTTTTGTGGCAAAATCGTTCAAAAAGTTAAGAAGTTACTTTAAAGTTAATCGAAAGTTTTTTTCAAACTAAACGGCGACAAAATCTGAGGTGGCCAAATCATTTAGAATGTCCGTCCGGTCACGAATATGTTAATTTTATTTTGATCCGATAATAGTGTAGATGGAAATTACATGTGTGGCTCGTTGGTCTTGTTGTTAGCGTATCTGCTTCCAATGCAGAAGGTCCAGGGTTCGATTCCCGCTAAAGTCAGAAGTTTTTTAACTTCTGATTTGGACTTAAGTCCATCAGTTCTTGTCTTAGGAGTTTGTAAACGGTGACTTTGGAGCCGTCCTAGCAACGAAGCACATAATAAATTTCAGAGTTGTTCTGAATCGGCCTTGTTGATTCTGGCGTTGATTCGCGGGTGTTCGCACTGTCCATACCACCGATTGCTATATTTCCTATTAAAAATATCGATCTTTGGTTGGTTATCGCTCACTCGTCGATTGCGTCGGGGCCTGCAGGGTTGGCTTGGTCGCTTTGATTTAAAGTCCCCCACTGAAAATCAGTTATATAACTGAGTGGGCAGACTCTAAATAAAATTTATTATTTATTTTATTTATTTATTATAACAAAAGTAACGTTACCATGGCAAAGAAAAGTCGCACGAGGTTCGCACTATGCACTGCCACCTAGAAGTAATCAAAATACTATCGAGGAAGCAGTGTATTATTTGTTACCAAAAAGTTAAAATAGTTTTCACAAACAAATGATGTCAAGGTCCTCTAGATGGCGGTGGATTGTATCCGCAATGTAAATGTTTACCCAAATAGGCCTACCTTGCCAATAATAAATAATATTGGAAACATACAACACATCACAATATTGGAAAAAATTGCAATGTGGGTCTAGCTATAGCACGTGCTCGCTTATCAACTAAAAATACTGAAAATCAGTTATATAACTGAGTGGGTAGACTCTAAATAAAAATTTATTTAATTTATAACGCGTCCAACTGAGCGTTTCCTAGTATTATCTTATCAGTTCTCTCAGACAAATTATGTGTCTTCCAAAGAAATGTCAAATATTATTCATCTCGTCACGTAATAAATATCAGAGCATTAAATACGTAGTAACTGATATCTTGTAAATGAATGATTAAACTAAGAAACGCTCAGTTGGACGCGTTGATAAGCAAGCATGTGCTATAGCTAGACCCACATTGCACATTTTTTTAAATTTTAAAATTTGCGACGTTCACGTCCACGGGGCCATGTTTCCAATATTATTTATTATTGGCAAGGTATATGGGTAAACCCGTGGGTAAACCTTTACTTTGTGGAGAAAATCCACCGCCATCTAGAGGACCTTGACATCATTTCTTTGGGAAAACTATTTTAACTCTTTGGTAATAAATAATACACTGCTTCCTCGATAGTATTTTGATTACTATATGTATATACGTATAGATATCCGTAATAAAATGTATTACGATATTGTATAGTAATATTTGATATGTTTGTTAAAAGGATATTCATGTGTAGTGTGTACATTATATAGTTTTCGATTTGTTCATGTACATTTACTGTAACAATCACTGTAACCATTGTATGCTCTGTAATTGTTTTAAATATGTGTTCTATGTATTGAATTGTACTACTAAATTAGCTAATGTGCTATAATAAAATACTACTACTACTACTACTTCTAGGTGGCAGTGCATAGTGACCAGAATTCTCGTGCGGCTTTTCGTTGCCATGGTAACGTTAATTTTGTTATTTTGTAATTTCCATCTACACTACTTATCGGATCAAAATAAAATTAACATATTCGTGACTGGACGGACATTCTAAATGATTTGGCCACCTCAGATTTTGTCGCAGTTTAGTTTAAAAAAAAAACTTTCGATTAACTTAAATTTAACTTTTTAACTTTTTGAACGATTTTGCCACAAAACTAATGGCATTCAATCGAGAACGAAGCTTGCGGATGGTCCAAATTTCAACTTGATCCGAGCCTCCGTTTGAACGTTATGGCGAGCCGCGAGACATACAAAAAAAAAAAAAACGGGGACTATTTTTCCGGCAGAGTCAAATGGAAACTCACGCTTCGCTCGCTTAACAACAAAAGCTGAAATGAAACTTCACAGAACTGAGATTTCCAAGAAGCACGATCTTCACAAAGAACAGACGAGCCGGCATCTGACTGGCTGACCACACGTGTTGGGGGGGGGGGGGCGTTCGTGAAAGACGCCGCGAGCCAGGAAAAACCCCATTTTGAGCAAATAGAAGGAACAAAAGGATGCACCACAAAAGGTCCACAGTCCGCGTCGGTGTGCGAGAAAGTATAGGCCTAATTTTTATTCTATTATTGATCGACGTAGAAAATATTGATTCAAATCTTTCGATTATCGATTGCACGTCGATATGATATGCAAATTCATATCGAACGGCAACCTTAAAATAAAATAATTATCTTACCTCATCACGGTGGCATCTCCTTCAATGACGACGTGTCAGCGCAGAAGTCTTGAGCCAGGCTGGACAACTGAGATGTTGATTGCAGAGTTTTACGAGATAACTTGGTACAGACGAAGTACGAGCAAGTGGAGTCTTATGTGTGCCAGAACTAGAAAAATAAAATAAAAGTTGATTTAATGGTTGTATGTCAGGTAGGAGACATTATATGCACAGTTAAAAATAGTAAGAAAGAGCAGGTAAACTTGTGGAGGAGTTGATTTCTAAATAAAAATTAACTTTGCCTATTACCATATTGAAAAACTGTTTAAAACTTGAAACATTTATATACCGTAGGGTGAAATATTCACTTGCCAATGTTCTGCAACAATCACATTTAAATTTAAATTAATTCACAGCTCTTAGTAGAGCTACAAAACATTAGGTTGGTGCAGTGTGCAATTAGTGAAGTGGTTAGTTACTACATTTTATCATATTTAAATACTAGGCACTAAAAAAGAAAGTTCAAAATAATAATTGATGTTAAAATAAAATTATTATTAATTCCAATTTAAAGTTCAAAAAGATATCTTAAGAAGTGTAAGCCTAAGCGTGGAACCGTAGTATAAATCCCTGGCAATCACAGTTGTTAAACTTTGGGAAGTTCGTTCCATAAAACTTTTTGAAAGTTCAGTTCACCCCACAAGAAATAATTTAATAATTAAAAATCTAAATGTTCACATTCAACAATAAAGTTTGTTTACTGGAAGCGATGTTAATATTTATTCTAAGTAAAATTAACAAAGAGCAACACATTAAAATTCCCTGCCTCGTTTTGTTTTAAACAATTAAAAACCACAAAATGATAAAAATTGTTGCAACTTTGCTACTTGCCTATAATGGGAACCTACATTGTAAATTATAAAAGGTAGGCAACAATTAAAATTTAAATTAAGCAACAATTAAAAAATATGTAAAATCGGAAGAAGCGTAATTGAATCATCGTTTAATTTTATAAATGTAATACATTGTGTAACATCATTTACAATCCCATAGCAAAGCTAGCTAGTCACAAACAGACCATTATGGCACAAAATGCTTTGCTATTTGGTTGTATGCTCTGTTCTGCACCACACTGGAATAGATTCACTCACCGAAGCACTCTCCGGAAACTCTTGCCATGCTGGCGTATCTGCGAAGAAGCGTTGAGCCAAGCCGGCCGGTCTCTGCGACCCGATACAGACGACCTTCCTTCATGGATCCGAGCGAGGGACGCTAGCTCTGGGCAGGGAGCGTGGCTGTCAACAATAACCACACTATCATGAATTTAATAATGGGGGGGGGGGGGCAGTGGACATCTTGCACAAAATCTTAATATTACATGTAGTATCAAATAAAAAAATTAACTCAATACAATCATTGTGTTTTGGCACTGCAGTAATGATAGGTCTATACTGAAAACTGATTGGATAGGAGATCAATATGACATCTCACTCATAAGTCACTGCTTGCAAAACCACATTGAAACATTCAAGTAAACTAACTTTATTCCTCCTAACTTGTAATGCCATTGGGAATCGAACCAAGACACTGCATTGAAAGCAGAACTATGCCCTAGTAGGCCTACAAGACGCAAGAATTAAACAGTAAAAATTTAAATCAGTTATGCATGTCCAACTAGTTATTATTAATTCAAGTGTCATAATAATTATTAATCCAAATTTAAAAAATAATTGCAATGTAAAAGGACGAAGTTCGCTTACCAGGTTTGACTGTGACATGTTGTGACAGCTGTGCCTCCTGTCCTGTCAGTGTCAGCCATGTTGTTGTGACGTCACTATCAGCTGATGAGGCCAGGCGAGCAAGGGTCTCCGAGTCCCCCCACTCCCCCAACCCCTGCTGGCTGTCTGTAGGGGCCATGTTCCTGTCTGGAATAACAATACGCTGATGTGAACCACTAACTACAGAACAAACAATGGCATAGAAGAAAGACAGTGAGGACTAAAAACTGGAAATCTTTACTTTAAATTAATTTCTGGATTCTGATCAGGTATACTAGAAAGAAAAATAGTTGCCATTCACTACGTTTCGCCATTCACCACGTTTCAGGAAAACTGGAAATAATTGGTTTACGTACATGATGTTTTGAGATTATCACCATTTAGTACACAGTAAAGTGGGCGGACTGACTAACTCAGGCTCGATGTGGCGTCTGCGTGAATGCGTCAAACATCGCGACCTCGACTTGTAATGCACGGGCTACAAAACAAGCCCACTTCACACCGTCCATAACTAGCCCATGGCACAACAACGGGTTGAATTCAGATTGATACTTTGATAACACGTGTAAACTGGCTTCGAGGCGAGGTACTAAACGGGACTCGAATTTATCCAAACAATCAGTTAAATATTTATTCACCTGAACAAGATCATAGTTTACCATCTAAAAGAAAAACATGGGCAATACGTTTCAAGTGCAAAAAATTAAGTATACTCAGGATATAAATGTTTTTAAATTCTGAATGTAAAATAATGCCAGTAAATAATTAACCGTATGCCTATTCGGAAACGATAGGAGAAGAGTTTGATGAAGCTACGGATGAATCAATCTACAGACAAAATAGCTGTTGGCCACGTTGCTGATTTTCAAAATGTCTCCACTGCCCGAGAAAATATTCAAGATTATCAAGAATTATTCTAGTCTTTTCACGACAGATGAATATTACAGAACGGAATGTAAATTCCTGTGAATGAATTTATACTAGAGGACATAGCGGTATAATAATTGGGTAAATGTAATGGATGCAACAGATAAAGTATGATTGAATGTAGGGAACGAAGCGAGGCCTACCATGCCAATCTAGAGAGGCTGGCGCAAGAAATAAAATTTTGATTTAAAATTAACGCCAGTCAAGGATTAATCGTACACAGAAACAATAGAAGAGGATTTTGAAAGCTATTTGGTTGGATGGATAAAATAAATCAATCTACAGACAAAATAGCTGTTGGACACGTTTCCTGAATATCTAACGGTTTCAACGACACGAGAAAATATTCACAATTATAAAGAAATTAATATTCTACTTTTTCCTGACATGAGAATTGGAACGGAGCGTGAATTCCAATAGATGAATTTATTATGGAGGATATAGTGTAATAATAACTGGGTAAATGTAATGGATGCCGCAGATAAAGTAAGAAAATATGTAGGCAGCGAAGCGAGACTTACTTTGCCAATGAAGATTGCAGCCCGGACCGGCGTGGAGATGCCTGCTTGAAGACTGGCTGACGACTGATTGATACGCGGAAGAAGCAGTGCACAATCTCGCTTACGTCATACACTGTGGCGCAATGATAACTGCGCAGCCCAGTCAAGAGCACAATGTAATTTCATGATAATTAAAGTAAAACGTGAATTATTTCTGGGTATTTCGATCATCATAAATAGTATATTATTTTCTATGTAAATCATACCTAGAGGAATCTTTATTTTTAACTGGAGAACGTGATGAAATAGTTTACAGGTGCAGTGCTTTGATTACTTGGAAATGACGTCATCTTCTTGCGAGTTCGAGGTTGACGTTCGTGCCGACCAGACCAGTAGTCGTTCCGATAGACCCCCAAATTCACGAGAATTGTCTCAATCGGGGTGGCAAAGGTTCACACTTCACATATACCTTTCAATTCCCAACACCCACAGCTATCATTTTAAGCTTGATTAACTCAACATTTCGTTCGCCTTCATAGCGTCGCGACGCTATGAACACGACCGACGCTCAATTTTTTCGTCCGCACAGTGACAACTTAAATATTAAATTTCTTTGTTATAAATGCACTTACAGACATCATCTTTATGTCCATGTTTTCACCATTAATCACGTTTTAATATAGTGTACTTGTTATACGTCCAAAAACATAAATACAGTCCGTTTCATGATCAAATAGACCTCAAGATGCGTTTTTTTAAGAATACGCACTGCTTTCGTTTGATGGCAAAGGTAGAGTTTTTTCAAAAATGATTATTCAAATGCTCAATATAATAGTTAATGATGTAAGCAACAAAATGGCTATCTTGAATTTGGCCATAAATATTACAGATACACTGTAAATAATAAAATACCTAAAGCTGCGCGCGGCACTCGAGTCGGGAAAAAACGTACTATATCACTGTAAATTTCCTTCTAATTAAAGTTAATTCATTATTTTTCACTCTTGACCGTAATTAAAGCAAATCCTGATTAGAATAAATGTAATTCAAACAAAAAAGTACAGTCAGTTTCCAAAAGTGGGTCCCCATTACATATTTTTTAAGAAATTGACGGTTTGCAAAGACAATTGTCCAGTGGATATGATTATAGTTGTATGTTAGATATAATTATCTCCTAGCTGGGATAAAACATAACCTGATACCCATTCTTAGCCCATGGATAAGCCCGGGGAGCCAAGAATGTGGTGGGAACGTCCCACCCCCTACCCGACTTAGTTGGAAATTGGGCTCGATATTAATTAATTAATTAATTTAGTGATTATTGTTTCACAATAAGAAATTACGCAAAACGTAATTTTTTAAGATAGTTAATAAATAAAGAAGTACAGTTTGTTCACAGTATTCGTTTGCAGAGAACTCATTTTGCTTCAAACATTGTTTTATATAATGGCTATCTCTAGTCAAATTGAACCGGCGAGGCTTCAGAAATGGTTGATATCTTCCATCATGTAACTCTGGAGGATTTATTTCTGGAAAGGATTCCAAGGCTCTTTTCCATATATCTGACTGATAGTTTGCACGTTTGATGTGTTTATGAAGTGCGTCTTTACAAGGAGGGACAAAGGTAGATTCTATGGTTCCCCTTTTCGTGCAGAACAACGAATAGCGCTAATCGTTTACTTTTGTTATGCTTTCTCCTTCATAAAGTTTATACACAAACTCTTCTACACCATTCATTGTTTCGGGATTCCCATCAAAAGCTTGTCCGAGTATTATTTTTGCTGCAGCTATCTTTCCTTTTCCTTCAAAAAGCGCTAACACGTATAACATCAAGATAATGCGTGCATCCCGAGAAGTGTGTTGCATGTTTCTGCCCCATAGCGTACTATGTAAGATTTCATGTCTTCCAAATTTTCGCCTTTGAAGAGTGCCCGTTTGTAAGATAAGAGATTTCTTGAACAAAAATAGGCTACAAGGTTAGTTTTTAATTGCAGACAAATTACAAACAATGTTTATTTTTATTTGTACATTATATTTTATTTTATGTATTTATTAATTATTTTTATCGTCGTCATTATTACATTGATCAAGAAGAAACGGCGTCGACACTAACAAAAATTTTGCTAAAACACTTAAAATCCATGAAGAAATCTCGTGCCTCGAAGAGCCTTGCTGATGACACAAAACTGACATGGCACATGTCATAGGTTCTGCCACAAGTGCTCCTTGGACATCAGTGAACATCAGTGTAGTTAACCATTTGGTTGATTGATGGCAAATGGAAGAGGATCAATATGGCGACATCCGTGTCGTCACAAATAGCAACAAAGTCTTCATATCCCGCTCCTGTCGCGTGATTAGCATGAAGTATAATTCTAGTATAAGCTTCTTCTTGCTACGATAAAGGATCTGGTACGTTATCAATACAGTCTAGTGTACCGATAACATTCAGTTCCACAATTTTCGAAAGAATTGTAGAATAGAAACAATGGATGGTGTAGAAGAGTTTGTGTGTAATATTTATGGGGGAGATAGCATAAAAAATAAAACGATTTGCGCTATTCGTTGTTCGTTGTTCTGCACGAAAAGGGGCACTATAGAACATTACTTTTCTCCCACCTTGTAAGGACGCACTTCATATATACATCAACCGTGCAAACACTCAGTCTGATATAGGGAAATGAGCCATGGAATCCTTTTCAAAAATACCTCCTCCAGAGTTGCATGGATGGAAGATATCAACGATTTCAGAAGCTAAGCCGGTTCTTGAGATATGGTTGAGCATTGAACCAGCTCCAACTGATGTGCTGTAACTCTTAGTATGCAATTGTTCACGCCAATGTCTTCCATAGTCATGTTATTGATTGCGTAATTATCTTCGTCGTACCGACATGTGCAAAATACAGACTTGTACAAATTCTGATGTCAGTACAAGAGAGGATGAGAACGAAGAAAACATCGACTCAGACGTGATTGAAAATATATTTTTTTAATTTTATATTATACATTTCACGTATCGAAATATGCATATCCTTTTCTTACAAAATGTCTATGCTATAGGCTACTGCAGGGATTTTGACTAGAGATAGACATTATATAACAATGTTTGAAGCAAAATGAGTTCTCTGACAACACATATTGTGAACAGACTGGACTTCTTTATTTATTATTTATCTTATAAATAATTACGTTTGCGTCATTTCTTTTTGTAGCAACAATAATTACTAAATATTCATAAAAATGATAAATAAATAACGGTATGATTTGGCATTATGCACTCGAACCTGAAAGCTGCATGCAGCAATCTGCATTTCTTGTTTGGAGGGTTTCTATTTTTTATTTTACAGTTATATGCCTTATGTCTACTATTATATTGTGTCTTAATGTAATGGTATATTAATGGCTAAACAATTTACATGGACATGGTGTAATTGTTGTAATGACAAATGCACAATTTATACAATTTTATATAAATATTAATTTATTTACTAATTATACATTTAGGGACCCACTTTTTGGAACAGTCTATACCTACATATTCTTTATATTTCCCTGTAACAATGCTTTTGCTTGGGTAAGATACTCTCAGAATAATATTTTAAACGCTTAAACGCTATGCTTAAAGTAAGTAATTCGGCATTGAAGTGGGAAAGTGGGAAATAAAATATTGAGTGTCACCCGTTTTGACACATATTTTTTTTTCAGGAATTCAACTAGTTGCATAGCCATAATCGCCAAAAAAGTATATCATGTTATGTTTTATCCCAGATAGGGGATTATTTTATATCTAATATACAACTAAAAGCATATCCACTGGACAAGTCTTTACAAACGTTCATTTCTTAAAAATATATAGCAGGGACCCATTTTTGGAAACTGACTGTACTTTTTTGTTTGAATTACATTTTTATCCTAATCCTGATTTGCTTTATTTGCGTTCAAGAGTGAAAAATAATGAATTAACTTTAATTAGAAGGAAATTTACAGTGATATAGTACGTTTTTCCAGACTCGGGTGCCGCGCGCAGCTTTAGGTATTTTATTATTTACAGTGTATCTGTAATATTTATGGCAAAATTCAAGATAGCCATTTTGTTGCCAACATCATTAACTATTACATTGAGCATTTGAATAATCATTTTTGAAAAAACTCTACCTTTGCCATCAAACGAAAGCAGTGCGTATTCTTAAAAAAACGCATCTTGAGGTCTATTTGATCATGAAACAGACTATATTTATGTATTTGGACGTATAACAAGTACACTATATTAAAACGTGATTAATGGTGAAAACATGGACATAAAGATGATGTCTGTAAGTGCATTTATAACAAAGAAATTTAATATTTAAGTTGTCACTGCGCGGACGAAAAAATTGAGCGTCGGTCGTGTTCATAGCGTCGCGACGCTATGAAGGCGAACGAAATGTTGAGTTAATCAAGCTTAAAATGATAGCTGTGGGTGTTGGGAATCGAATGGTATGCGTGAACCTTTGCCACCCCGTTTGAGCGAATAATTTTACCTATCGGAACGACTACAGGGGCCAAGGGCGGTTACAGGGGGGGGGGGGCAATGCCCCCCTCCAAGTTTGACCCTGGGGGGCAATGAAACTTCGCTTAGTTATCATTTCATAGCCCAATTATATCATTATCACCTATACCGACAGTGTTGCATAGGGCGCTAAGCGCTCGACTCTGATTCGGGAGGTCCCGGATTCGAATCCCGTCGAGACCGGCAATCCTGACTGAAGGTTTTTTCCGAGGTTTTCCTCAGTCGTTAAGGCGAATGCAAGGGATTGAGTCCTCTTAAATAGCCCTCGGACATCCCTTCACAATTTCCTATCCGCACATACCTAGTTCACCTGAAGAGGGGCTAATTGCACCCTATAACCGGATATTAGTCACTCAACGCTATAACAGGTTTCCCACGATAAAAAAAATCCCGGATCCATCCAGCCTTAGGTCGGGACCAGTCGGGACTAGGGAGGAAGAGGAAATGGAATGTTAGCGGGTACAAGCCCGGACCTAGACGGTAGACCTCACATGTTAATTAATATTAAAGTTACTTTTTTCCACAGCTCCACAATGAGAGAGAGAGAAAGAGAGAGAGAGAGATTGATTGATTGGTGTTTTATTCCCTCCTGGTCAGATTAAGACCATGGGCCTTTTCTTACATCTTACCAGCTTAACAAACATACAAAAGAATACATTATGACAAGTTTTCACAAACTACATGTTGCATTACATTATTTCCTAAGAAGTTCATTTACATTTTAAAATTATGTTTTCAGTGTTAAAGAAGGGAGAATGAGAGAGAGAGAGAGAGAGAGAGGGAGAGAGAGAGAGAGAGAGAGAGAGAGAGAGAGAGAGAGAGAGCTACTGACAATGTTAGCTCGAGCGTAAATCGTGAGACGGAAGGTCCCTGGTTCGAATACCGTCAAGAACGGCAATATTGTCCGAGGTTTTCCTATGTCCTCTCAAAAAGCTCTCGGACATCCCTTCACAATTGTGCATACTCCACATACCTAGGAAAACACCCGAAGAGGGGCTTGCATTGCACCCAACCCTGTGGGTACTTTTGCAGTTGGTATGGACCAACTTTCTTACAAGGGGAAAAGTAGGTTAGGGGGGGGGGGCGTATGTTTTAATAATAATAATATTCTTAAACATACGCGCTTCGCGCCTCCCCCCTCCCCTAACTTTCTTTTCCCCTAAAATTGCAGTGTTAAAAAGTTGGTCCATACCAACTGCAAAAGTACCATCCTGTGTAGGTGTGAGCTACCTATATATCCATTCTGTACAATGTATTACTAGATAATATCAAGTGATCAACAATCTACGTGCTCGACCTTCGAGTGGATGAAGTGTACGACAGACCTCGCAATATAAGAGTGACAAACAAGTCTTGTTGATGGTAACAGAAGATCCAAACAACATGGAGACGTCCCTAGCTGACTCTTTGCGATAGTAGCTAGGTCCTTGGAACACCGAGACTTTCAATACACTACTCGTGTGGGGGGTGAGTATAGGCAGTGTTACGAGCTGCCACCAAGGGGAGCGGGGGAAATTAATGCTGCCCCCCATCTTGCCGCAACAATTACAAAAAATTTAATATAATTAGTGTGCAGCACCCCGATTTAGAGTGTGTCCAAACCCTAGAATTACTTGCTCCTTCACTTTGCATTTAAAGGTATGTGTGTGTGTGGGGGGGGAAATTAACGCTTTCCCCCCACTTGTCGCAATAATTTCCAAACTTTGAATATAATTAGCATGCGGCACCCCGATTTAGTGTGCCTTTACTTTCGGATATAATTGCAAAAGGTGTGGGGGGGGAGGGGGGAGAGTTCACTCCCCCCACTGGTAGCATTAATTCTCAAATTTTAAATATAACTCCAAACCCCAAGTTGATTCAGGTCTCTGTACTTAGGCCAACTTAAGTTTGTGTTCCTCAACCTGAACCTGATCTCTGGTTCTCAGGCCGTGTTCGTGGCTCTCGGTATCTGTTCTCCGATGCCCTTCCACAGTGACGACGGCTTCCACCTGTTTGATGTTCCCACCGTCTACCGTCGTCGCCGTTCATTTCCCTCGCAAGAGGGGGAGGGGCTTGGAGTCAACATGGCCGCCGCTCCGGGGGCTACACTACTAGCACAAGGGATGGAAACCGCGGAAGAACATAAACAGCCAATCGGTGCTGCATCAAAACACGAACTAGATAACCAATCTTTTTATTCCGGAGGTAATCACGTTGAACCAAAGCTCGAGGATGATTGTGAACACCATACTGAAGGCGTGCATCACAAGCTTAAACACTCGGAAGATGTAGATGAAGAATCGACTTGTACTGATCACGAACATAACCACGTAAAGACAAAGCACGTTGAACATAACGACGGTCACGCGCCGGAACATGAAGAGAACGCGGTGAACTGTACACACAATGCTAACGTGGTTCATCGCAAGGTAGATCAAGCCGAACACAAAGAAGATTGCCACGAACACGATCATAACAAAATGGCGGAGTCTGGAGATGCGCACGAAAAGGAGGTCACCACAAAACACGTCCATCATATCATTCACCGCTCAAGAGACACAGAGTTTGTACCCGAGCCAGAAATACTTGACCAACACGTGGACGACGTACAGATTGTAGACGCGGAAGATAATGATATTAAACACGGCGAGGAAACGAACGGCGTTCAGAATCACGAACCCGAGAACACAGTCGGTCTGTTCAACCGGGCGGCTCTAGACCTGACGAACGGTCTTCCGTTGGAAGTTGCCAACGAGATAACACGCGCTGATAAGAACAATGAGCATTCTCGACGCAGGGGGCCGGTGTAAGCGCCCCAGCGTTCACATGGCCGGGACGAGAACCCAGTACCCCTGGCATAGAACGTGGTAGCCACACACGGTATCACATTTTAATTGTATTCAATTAGTTCTTGTAATTAAACTAATAAATATGAGGGTAATATAATGGAATATAAAGTAGGGGTGTGCGAGTACCCGAAATTTCGAGTCGAGTAATTGATACTCGAAATCGAGTAAACAAAATGATTTTGATGGAGGTGCCGGGTCGCGTGCGTTTGTGAAAACTGAAAACGTAAAATATCGCTAAGTATTTTTGATGCTACCAATACAATTCAGAAATTAAAAAATCTTTCCCGACCAGAGTTCGAACCCTGGTCCAGGTAGGCGCCTTAGCCAACTAGACCACTGAGACGGTAACTTTTTAACTTCTGAATTTGTAGTTGCATTATAGATTTTAATGGATGGAACAGTACTGCAACGAAAAACTGTTGCCTTTGATTTTGAACTGACCACCAAACATTACTTTGTCATTACCTATTGCAGGTACCCTCACTTGTCAATCTAGTTTAGCCATACAGTTGGCCCAGCCATTTAATACAAATTTTTAATTTTTTTGGCACAAATTATAAAATTTCACTACATCTATATAGGCTAAACAAAAGAATTAAGTACTCAGACTCATATTGGACGTTTTTAGTACTCGAACTCATAAATCAGGACTCGCACACTTCAAATAATAAATGCCACAGAAACCTTCTAAGGAAAAAGGCCTACTATTCTATAGACAAGTACTTTTGAAGATTAAAATTTTGTATAATCTCAATTTTAGTACGCTTTATTCAACGTCATAATTCAATATTTAATTCCACGAATCAATTCAAATTTAATTCACTTGTTACAGCTTCATAAAATAATTTAAATGTTAATGTTTACTTATTGTTATAACTTAGTATTATGTTATTAGGTAGATCTAGATTTTTAATTTCATGTTGCTTAATCTGATGTGTGCTAGAAAAATAGGATTAGGCCTACACAATTCAATGTAATTGTCTGTAACATATGTTTGCAATCCTAAATAAAATATCTAATACATCTACTTTGTTTTGCATATTAAAGGGTTATTCATCCGCTCATCATCATTATCTGTTGCCACGTCCAACTCTGCGTTGGGTCGGCATTGAAGACAGGCCTCTCCATCTTCTTCAACAGGAAAAATAAAATTAATTGCGGCTAACTAGTTATGAATCAAGAAAGAAACAGAAAATTGTTTGGGTTCCCTATGACCCAAAAAATTTTATAGGGAATGCTCCTCAACTCTATTAGGCCTTAATTGTAATTAACATAAAATATAATAAGAAATACTCACAAACATAACTTTATTTTAAAACTAACGATTTTTGGCGTATTTATGAAGGTTTTAAATTGGCTAGTGTCGAAGTGGGACTAACACGCTCCGGACATTGCGTGGCGTCATAGGAAAGTAATTGTTGAATAGATCACCGCGCGCGCCGCACTATATGCTTGCCGGAGGTTCCCTGAATGTCCGGTACGAAATTCAGTGAACTAGAAAACCTGGAACTGAATTTAGTCAAATCCATGTCAAGCAATTTAATATATTCTAATAGTTTGCCTGAGGCATGAGGTTGCACCTAATAATGATAATGTATAGTATAAAAATTTATAGAATATTATAACATGCATTGTCAACAAATAATACCTTACTTATCTGCAAATTTGTTTATTCAACATTGTACTTTGTTTGATCCATGGGTTGATTATCGACTCTAAACCGGGGAACCTTCTTTATCGACTCTGGTTGCCATGGTAACCAAGACCTTGGGCCCACTGCCTTTGCTAGGATTTTGCTAGGAATTGTCTGGGAACCAATGAATTTGCCAGGCGGTGGAACCCCTACCGGCAGACTGACAAAACGATACTTATTTGTGACGTCACAGTCAGGCCTGTTTACGCGCAAAATTTTAACACAAATATTCATTCCCTCATAAAACCAAGTAAAAATCATTTTTCGACGGTCTTGTTTTGGGAATCGTCTTTTTTTAGTAACTACATTACAAATATATTGAAAGTAAATTTGAGGAGTGTTCCCTATTATGTCAAACTTCTAAATTTTAGAGCTAGGTCCCATCGGCAAAAATCTCTCATAAGAAATAACATTGGGACGATCTTTATGCCCCGTGACTTAGGATTCTAATCCCAAAAAATATTGTCCGTTATTGAAGTATTGACTTTTCTGGAAATCCGCTATATTTTGTTTTATAATTTGGGCAAGTGGTTTGGTCAAAATATGCTGATTTACCAAGAAGGGTATGATTTTGGAATGCATATTTTTGTGTGTTTGAGTATATATTTGTGCACAGTTTTAAAACACGGTGTTATAAAGGGCCATTTTAGATTGGTACAATCGGTACTATGCTCCAGTATCTATGTGGAAACAAAAATAAGCAGGTTGAAACAGATTAAAGACATTCCCCATAACAGCAATTTTTGCAAATTTCAGGATCAAAAATCTTTTAAAAAAATGTGTAAATTAAAATTACAGACACAATTTTTTAAACAATCATTTTCGTGTAGTAATACTAATATGCTAAGATTACGGGGGGAAAAATGGGGGTAATAGTAAGTTTGTGATAATTGAAGGAGCCTCAGTGTAAGTCGGCCATTGCTGAACACAGTAAAACCTTTTTAACCCATTGGAGTACCATTTAATTTATTTAAGAAATTCAGGTTCTTCGGGTACTACAAAATATAAAATTGTAATTTTTTCTGATAATTTTAATACCTTTTTTGGGAGGAATATTTAAAAAAGGGGATTTTAATTAGACCATTAGTTTAAAATAAAATAGTTTTTCATGCTTGGCTGGAAAAATGATTTTTTTCTAATTTTATTCATGTGTAACATTTTTGTGGTTTAAAAATTGAGAATGTAAGCCATTTTTGAAATTATTGAGATTTTCAAAATTTCTCTGTTTTGTTCTTTTCCACCCTTTTGGATAATAAACACATAAAAACAAGAACTAAAAAAAAATCGGAGTAATTTTTTCAAAATTTTGTAATTTTTGCACCCCTTAAAAGTCCCTTGAAAATGGATGGGTAGGACTCGTTCAAGTACTTCAATGAGTTAATTTAAATCTCCGCTTCGAAGCTTTAGCTTTCAATTTAATGTTTTCAATTCAAACCGAGGATTTAAAATTAAAGAGGAATTATTGCACTTTTGAGCTATATATATATTTTGACCTATTGAAACCATAATTTAAAAATCTGTGCATTTACTACCAAAACTTATAATTAAATTTGAGTTAAGGCTATTCCAAAGCACCACTCTTTCTATACTCAATGCCGATATTTTGGAAAAAATGGCTGAAAGTTAGTTGAATGAAAGAGAAACCTGAAGAAAAAAGACCACATTTTTCTGGGGGAATGGGGCAAAAGCTCCATTTTGGCTATTATATTTACAAATTTTGGGTCAATAAGAAAATGAAAGTTCTAGGTGCAATACTGAATTTTTAACTGATTCTTTTCCTTCTTTTAAATACACCTTTGTCTCCATACTGAGTATAAAGAAAAATAATTTTCTGAAATAATGTTCGATGCACAATTTTTTTGTCATGTGGTACAAATGAGAGTTTTGAACCGGTGGACGAAAAAAATTGTACATCAAACGTTATTTCAGAAAATTATTTTCTCTTATACTCAGTACGTAGACAAAGGTGTGTTGGAAAAAAAAATCATACCTTAAAATTAAGTATTGCACCTAGAACTTTCATTTTCTAATTCATATTATATTGTTTAACCTTTGTTTTATAGTAGGCGACTATGACCCTATGATGGAAAAGTCCTTCCTACGAAAGAATGCAGATAGTTCGAAATTGATTTCCCAAGATAACAACTTTCAACTCTATTCACGCTAGCTCAGCGTGGATCTAGCACACGGAGGAACTTTGGGATTCAGCACAGATCATTTGTGCTTGAGTTGGTAAAATATATTTCTCTTTCATACACAAAGACAGCATTAACAGCAATTTTATACAACCCCCACAGGCCCCCGCCCCCCACTACTACAAAGCATCTGCATTCTTTTGCTGGAGCTAATATATTAGACAGAAATTAAAAAAGTACTTCCACTGGGGACTGAACCCGGGACCTTAACTGTCCGGGCTCTGCTCTTACCAACTGAGCTATGAAGACACCAGATTAAATTCTGCCTATTTGTCTTCTATACTAGGGAAACGCCAAAGTCGTTAAACGAGTGAGTGAGCTATGTGTTGAGGGTAACGTTCCCTTTCCTCCTCCTACTTAAGACCTCCCTAGCCTATTATTGGCTAGAGTGGCGCATTATGGCCTTACAGTTGACGCGCCCTTTAACCAACTCAACTCAAAACCCTAGGCTATTAATTATAGGCCAACCTATATAATTATTATCATCAAACTTAAATGCAAATGTTCCCGGGTACTCAACACATGGCTCACTCACTCATCTATCTACGACTTTGGCGTTTCCCTAGTATAATCATTGCACAAACATTTGTGGTCACATACCCTTGTTCAACTGATACACACCAGGCTAAATGGGACGGCGAGCTAGTGTAGACCTACGATTGCCTCCAGCGTCAATGTAGGCTTATGAAAAATTAAAGACAATTTAGGCCTATAGGTGAACAGAGAAAATGTTTTTTAGTTTATTTGGTTTCAGGGCGCGTTAACCGTTCGGTTATAATGCGCCACTCTAGCCTAGTGATATCGGGAGGAAAATCATATGCTGGTCAGAACAATTGCCACGGGTAGCTGTGAAAGAAAAAAGGGGGTTCTCACGTCGTGGTCGTCATCGTCTTTGGCATCGTTCGTATTATCATGGTCGTCGTCGTCAAGGAGGTCGCATCTTTTCGGGGGGTAATAATATATACTTATCTTTTATACTAACCAGCTGATGTTTGCGAGATGGACTTACTCTTTCCTTGTCTTTTACGATTAGCAGAGCCATGCTCTGTGCCTTATGCCCGACCATACGGCTTGGGCCTACGTTAAACATACACATATCGTAGGTTAGAATAAAGTAGGATGGTCTAGTCTACGATTTTAATTATACCTTTATACGGTGTAATACTGCGTATATACTGCGGTTTTGCACTGCTTCGTGTTGATGGTCATCATTATTAATTAGTTGAAAAATCTAAACAAGAATAATGACTGTTTTAGAGAATGACGTATTGACAACAAACCAAAAGAAAAGACACCGACTTTGAAAGATTTAACACTGATAGTGACTATCTGAATTGTTTTTATATCGAAGGCTGTGGCCTATTTTTCATATGAAAAATCTAAACAAATGCTATCGATATTTTAAAATACTATCACATTTTTATTTCTTGTTGGTTTAAATCACAATTTGGATCTAGCTGATTTTGTTAGCAGTTCTCAGTTCATACCGGATGTCTGTTTAAAATTTCAGCGCAATCTGTTCAGCGATTCGTCTGATTTTCAACGTACACACACACACTTACACACGCACGCAGAATAACGATTGACCACCATTTAAGTTGAATGGAGATCACTCCGTTCGCTACGCTCACTCGTTTAATTATCTATATAATAAATTTATTTTCCATAATTTCAATACTAGGCCTACAATAATTAGGGATGTCAAACGATTAAATTATTATAATCGATAATCGAATTCACTTTCGCCTCCATAATCGATTATTAATCGATTTTAATCGTTTTGTACAATGTCGGTATAGTAGCAAGTTTCTTTCAAACTTCGGTCTGGTTTCGGTTAGTTTGAATCGCCCGCGCAAGGCACGAGTTCGCATCGGCGCCGTGGCGGGGACTTGAGCACGCACAACAATCTCGAAGAAGACAGTCGGGACTCGGGAGCATAATCAAGAGGAAGTGGAGGGGTAGATAAAGCATACGAGATGAAATTGGCATCAATGCGGTGATCAAATTCAATTGTTTGATGCCATGTTGTCGAAAACTCTTGGCCTAGGCCGAAACAAAACACCAGCTTTTGTCACACTCAAGACGCCATGTTACGTAAAGGTGCAATTACTGCTCGGCGTTTCAGGCGCGTTGAGTGCGTTTACTGTGTTTATTGGCTGCCGCGCCAACTACGCCGCATGGAACGCTTGAACAGAATGCAGCTTAAACTCCGCCCACTCCTTCCGACCTTGCACGACCAGCGCATGCGCACATGATGACAAGGCAAGGCTGGTACGAACGATGTATTTTGCGACGTCGCTTCAATCAAATGTGGATCGGGAACAATCTCGCGTGCTATAATAGAAATTGATGGAAACGTACCTCACGGGCGAGCAAGACATTAAATCGGCGGTTATCACGGCGTATTTGTCGGGAAAACGTAACATACGGAAACGTTTCTCGCGGGTAATAGGCGTCGGATCTTGAAAACTAAATTTAAAAAAGCGCAAAAATTTAAAATCGATTTTTTTTGTAAAAAATTGATAAATCGTTTTCGATTAATAATCGATTTAATCGTAATCGTTTAATCGAATCGATTTAATCGTAATCGTTGACACCCCTAACAATAATCAAACAACTTAAGAGGAAGCCGGCGTGATTTGATGTTCGGCGCACTCCTTGTCCTGCAGCCATAAATCATTACATCATACAACTTGGCATACTTGTTTCTCGATTTGGTTCATCGGGAAACACTCCCGTGGGTGTAATTGTTTTTATATATACTACAATTCAGAAATTAAAAACTTGATAATGTATGCCCCTATCATATCTTATTTTCAATATTTATCATAGAATTACATAGGCCCTAGACCAATAAAAAAATGCGTAGTTGCTTGGGTGCTTTTGACCATTTTGACAGATTCTAAATACTACCTACTAGAAAATTGAATTTATTTTTAGTTTATTTTCTATAATCAATTACGTAATGGAAAAGTACTATAAAAGATGCCTTCATAATTAATTTTTTCACAATTAATTAATAATTATATAAAATCACAAATAGGTAGATGCGACTAAATTTGAAAACGCATACTAACCAATCTCAACAATGACTAAATCATTGACATCATCACAGACAAAAGTAATCTACGTACTGTGTAAACAACACTGTAATCATTGTCAAGGAACGTGAGTTTAAATTTTCCACCATAACATGGATTTTTACTTTTAGAGACAAAATTAGGGTTGCCGTTTGATAATCGATATATCGATTGATACGATTATTTCCCGAAACGATCGATAATCGAATAGCTCGCCCGCCCAAAATTTTGTAATTTACCGCCCGCTCTGCAGAACTTCATAAAATAGTACCAGTCAAGACATTATTCGCTTTATTCCGTGAAAAATGCGTCCACTGCGAGATCTACAACACTCGTAAGGCGTGAAGTACAAAGCGCCTGCACTGTGCAGTATAGGCCACCAGCATGACGCGTGTGTGTTACAGGCCGGCTCGGCTCGGGCGGCAGGCGGCTGCATTCCTGCGCCGATCAGGCGCTGATTGCACAACCTCGGCTCGTCACGGCCAAGCAAGGTCAACAAGTATTTTATCGAGATGCATTCCTCCCTACTCCACGCCAACTCGTAATCGCTTTTCTTCTTTATTTATTTATTTATTTGGACAACAAATAACAATACAAAGTACAGTTAAAGTTTATAACAGTTTTCACCGTGTAGTCCATTTTTGCTAAACATAGACTAGTTAGGCCTACATAAGTATTAATATAATATAATATAGGTATTTTACAAAATAGTATAGGCCTATAGCCTATTATATGGTACCTCCTACTAATAATAAAATATAGCAATTATTAGGTAGTTCTGTCTGTCATAAAGTCTTTTATGCTGTAGCATGCCTTTTGTATTAGGAATTTAGTTAATTCATTTTTGAATTTGATGTGTTCTGTTATGTTTTTTTATTGATTGGGGGAGTTTATTGAATAGAGTTTTATTCAAATAATCAGAGTTTTTTGACCTAGGTTTGTACGATATTGGTTAAGATGGAGGTTATTTTTGTTCCTTGTGTTGTGGGTGTGTATGCCACTGTTGACTGTGAGAGTGTGGATGTTTTTTCTTATGACTAAAATTGACTTGAGAATGTAAAGGCATGTAACTGTAAGAATGTTTAGTGTAATAAAGTAGGGTTTGCAATGCTCTGTCGGCTTAAGGGTACATAATGCTCTGATTGCTCGTTTTTGCAAGATGAATACCTTATCGATATGAGTCGATATTCCCAAAATTCGATTCCGTATCTCAAGTGCGATTCAAATAGAGAAAAGTAACATATTTTAGCAGTTGATATGTTGCTTATTTGTTTGATGCTCTTAATTGCAAAACAAGCTGAGCTGAGTTTTGGTATTAGGGTGTTGATGTGGGCATGCCAGGTTAAGTTGTTATCTATTGTTATTCCCAATAATTTTGCTTGTGTAGATGATTCTACTGTGGATTTATCATGTGAATTTGTAATGCAAGGTATTTGGTTGAGTGATTTGTTTTTTTGGAATGAATGGAATTGAATAAATTTGGTTTTTGATGAGTTTAGCAGTTGTTTGTTCACCGTAAACCATTCGGAGATTCGGTAATTCTTTTATCTGCCTTCTCTTGAAGTTGTATTGTCTCATTAGCGGTAATACTTGTAGTGAAGTCATCTGCAAAAAGCTCTGCATCCTCAATGTTATCAGGTAGATCATTAACAAAGATGATAAAAAATAGTGGGCCAAGGATTGATCCTTGTTCCGTAGTGCTACGATAATATTATCTTATCAGTTCTCACACCAATATTACGTCGTCTTCCAAACTAATGTCTAACAATATTCATCTTGTCACGTAATAAATATCGGAGCATTGAATAGTTAAACTGATAATATCTCGTAAATGAATGAACGACAATCTCAACAAAAGCTGAAATGAAACTTCACAGAACCACGATTTCCAAGAAGAACGACCTTCACAAAGACAACACTCAAGCCGGGTAGCATAGCGCGGTCTGTCTACTCCACTTAGCTCGCTCTCGTCGCGCTGGCCAGGAGCGTGGGGGGGGGGAGCTCGTGAAGGGGGGAGCTATTATAGCTTGGAAAAACCCTAAAAGGATGCACTCGCAAAAGGTCCACGTCGGTATACGAGCAAGTTTAGGCCCAATTTTGATTCGATTATCGATCAATATTTTTTTAAAATCGATTATCGCGATCGATAATTGATTTAACTGGTCCCATTATCGATACTGAAATTCGTATCGAACGGCAACCCTAGACAAAATATTACATAAACTACTGATTATTGTGGGGGGTAAACAGGGCCGTTTAATTGGAAATCACCAGGGCCAATTTTCCAACCCAATCCGCCCATGGCGGTTATTACTTGATGGTTAGTGGTTACCCAAAGAAGATTCGAATCCGTTATGTGGATTCAGGTAGCCCGAGATCTCGACGTCACCCCTAGTACGTAGTTTATTTGTATACGTGTCACACAAACACTGGAGCACATAACTTCCTAAGGTGTAACAAGATAAAATTGTTTCATCTCGCTTGCTCTTAGACACAAACACTTAACCCAGCCAATGAGAAGCGAGCTCTCAGAAATCCGGCCAATGGTAGCGCGCTTACTAGAAAGTTTATACAAAAACATTTCTTAGATCATAAACCATAAACCTGAAAGCAAAACCTTTGGAAATATGTGCACTGGGCCTAATCTACAAGATTGCACAATCACCATCCATGCATTAGGCTGTTTTGGTCCTTATTTAAACCAACCCAAACCTCCCATTTACTCAAGGCCTTTCACCCCTCCTCTGTACACGTACGTGTGAAGAAATAGTACACTTTTACCGGTACCACAAAGAAGATAGGGCTTACTAATTCATTTGCATTTCATTCATAAGTCTAAAGTCTTAAAAATATACATTTAGGAACAGAATAAATTGAACCGGATTCCCGTATAATATTTCCAGTCACCACACGTAAATAAAGAGTAGAGAGGAAGGAGGACTGAAGAAATCCCAAGCATGGTTTAAGCGACAAAGTTTTATTACATATCATAACACAGAAGCCACGCTACTTCTTCTTCTTCTTAAGCTTCTTGGGCCTGGTTGGCTTCGCTAGGAGGTTCTTACGAGGTCGGACAGGCGACGTAGACGTCGAGGCAACGGGCTCGGAGATCTCCATGGCCTCGGCGTCGGGAACTATGGCCTCGATGTCGGGAACTATGACCGGCTGGATGAGGTCCCTCGAGCCGAACCTCGTCTCATCTGCGGAACACAGGACATGTAGGTACTCACACCACGCTACACACACAGAAATCAAATACTAGATTCGTATTTAGAGTCTTCTACCCACTCAGTCACATAGGCGACTGATTTTCAGTGGAGGACTTCAATTTTAAAACAGACCAAGCCAACCCTGTAGGTGCAGACACCATAGACGAGCGAACAATAACCAACTAGAGATCGGCATATTGCAGACAGCTCCTGAATCAACAAGGAAAATTTGGAACGATCTAAGAATATATTATTCCATTGCCTCGTTGCTAGGACGGCTCCAAAGTCACCGTTTACACATTCCTAATACTTATGGACTAACGTATGTTCATATAAAAATAATATGCCTGAAGCGGGATTCGAACCCTGGATCTTCTGCATTCAGGATAACTAACTAGTTAACACACCCAACACCTGATGATGTTGGCTATCGATACCTAGGTGTACCAACACCCGCTACATTACGTGCGCGCCCCTCCAGACTAGTTCATTCTCTGTTTTAAGGGAGTTCCAAAGATACGGGCACTTTCTTGTCGGCCGCCACTAGGTACAGCCGGGGTCATATGTAAAGCAAGAGGTCCGGAAGATACCTCCTTCGCCGACATCGCGTGGTCAACTCTCTGTGCCATGGTTTATATTGCCCTGTGAACTGCATTATCAATCGATGGAAGCCTACTAGACTAGATTATTTGAAGTTATTAGGTAATATTATCTAGGGGGCTTTGAAAGACTCTTGGTAAAGAAAATTGTCAATATCTAGAAGGCACTTGGAAGAAAACAAAAACAAAAGCATAATACAAACTTTGGTGGCTAGCAACCGCTTTTTTGACAGCTTACATTGAATTAATTGAAATTAATTGTAAACTAACACAAAGGTAAGAAGTAAGAACTAAGGGCTAGGGATGTCATAGGGTACCCAGTAGGGATGACATCGGGTACTCGGGTACCCGACTCCTACCGGAGTCGACTCCATTTTCAAGGAGTCGACCCCACCAAAAAAAAAAAAAAAAAAAAAAAAAAAATTAAATTTTTTTTAATGATAAATTGAATGAGATTGCACTTGTTGTCTCGTTAGTCGTTATCTTATCTCAAAACGTAAACATAAAACATCAGCGAGAGTCTTGGCCGGGCCAAGAGACAAGCAAGCTAGCGGGTGGAGTTAGTTATTGGGATTTTGGGGCACAAAACAATAAAGTTAACAGTGCCCATCGAGGGTGGGGGGGGGGGGGGGGGGGGGGAACGGCCGGACAGCGTTGTGCAACTAGAGTAGTGGGCTAAAAATAACTTTTGCAAAAAAAAATCATTTTTTTTTTTTTTTTTTTATTGCGGATCGGGGAGTCGACTCCTACCCGGTTCCAAAGGCTCCGGAGTCGACTCCAATATTTACTACCCGATGTCATCACTAGTACCCAGGTTACCCGAATCCAGAAATTACCCGGATTCGAATCTTTATCGGGTAGTTATTTTACTGAAAATGAAAGGTTTTTAACCGCTGCGCCGTGCGTAGTAAGGAGCGATTAGAACGCCGCAGAACACCCACCATGCAGCTGACTGAGTGCAGACTGCCGGCTGCCCGGCCCGTCGAGCGAGGCTGGTCGGCCGGAGACCCCCATCCCCCTCCCACCCACCCGCCGCTATTGAGGAAGGCAAGGCTGGGCTGCCGAGCCAGACACGTCATTGTTCAAGCAACTTCCAAGTTGCGATGACGTCACGAAAGAGGGCGTGACGTAATGGGTGGCCGCTGACTGCTAGGTTTTGTCTCACAACAGTAGAAGATAAGCTTATCGCTGCCGGGGTTCTTCTTGTAGACGCTTCCGTACGACCTTAAACCGCTCGCGGGGGGGGGGGGGGACGACGATAAAATGACGTAATTTAGGCTTTCAGGATTCGGGTAACCCGATTCCTGGAAGGTCAGGAACCGGATCCTAATTTTACTACCCTATGACATCCCTACTAAGGGCTAGTCTTAATGCTATGCCCAGGCCAAGGTATCGATATAGGGCTAGCCACAAGCTCAGTGCGGTGTCTACCTGCAGATGTCGCATGATTGCCAACGGGTTCAATATTTCGCCGCTAGGGAGGGTGGGTTCAAAATTGTAGTGTAGGATCTGTCAACGCATGCTATTTCAGTGCTAAACATGTAATTGTTTATTCATTTTGCTTTGCTATAATAACGGGACAATGTTAAATCTGAAATAATTATTGACTGATGATCGTGTGGCAGGTGTAAAATAGTTTTAGTACTTTATCTTTTGTGTACTATATACGATCTGCAAAGAGGATGCAACAAGTACCAATTTAATTAGAGTAAAGCCCGTTTGAAACATTTTTAACCCATTGGAGCTGACTTACGAAACCGTTTCCGTGTTCCACGAGTCTGGCCCAAAACGGACATACGGAACAGTTTCCGTGTCCGTTCCGTTCGTCTTTGAATTCGCGCCAAACCGGCGTAGTTCAGTCAATCTCACACAGATAGCAGCACTATATGGAGGCTGACTCTTTTACCGACTGTGGTGAGTTTTTTCCCGATAAATTCTCGAACACGGCCATTTCACAGATGACTACAAACCACTGTACCAACACGTACATGACGTGTGGAACGTACCTGCGGCGCTTTTCTTGCAGATGTCTATCACGGCAAAGTTTTGGCTCTTCTTATCTCCGCCCCCCGCGACAACGAAGGGAGATTCGGGACACGCCAGCAGACAAAGAACTCCGCCGATACCTAGGGGACGTCCGTGCACGAAGACAGGCTCTCCGCCCGCGATGTCCCACGTCTTGAGTAGACCGTCGCTACCAGACGTGAGAAGCATGCCAGGGCACTGCGAGCTCAGGCATAGACCTGGACAAGGATAACACAAGTTACAGACGGGCCGATTCCCACAAAATAGCCAACTCGGATACCAAACAAACACAACAATTATTGTAACACTTTAAAAAGGATCACATTCAGATTCAGAAAAATACATGCTTGACTTGATATAGTTAAGTTTACAACAATGAATGTTAAATAAACAGACAGTAATAACTGAGAGAAATATAACAATAACAAACAAGTCAACAATAAATTAAAAATGGGAAAATACATGATTAATACCGTAAATATGCATAACCGCTCTTTTTTCCCCAAATTTGATCTCCTCAAAAACTGACTGCGGCTTATCTCCAAGCGTGAAAAAAAATCATCAATTTTATGCCAATATGCGTATTATATTTGATCAGCGCGCGCTTCGAAAGGTTGCTACGTGGGCTCCGTCATACTCTAGGCCATATCGCAGCATTGTCCGCGCATCATCGTGTCTCTCGGGTCGATACAATGCCACTGGCTGACAAAAGATCGCCGCCTTCCTGGAAGACAACTGCAGACCACTCTTTCAACTCATCGCGTTTGGTTGCGAGAGGGGGAAGGGGTGGCTCGTTGGTCTTGTGGTTAGCGTATCTGCTTCCAATGCAGAAGGTCCAGGGTTCGATTCCCGCTACAGTCAGAAGTTTTTTAACTTCTGATTTGGACTTAAGTCCATCAGTTCTTGTCTTAGGAGTTTGTAAACGGTGACTTTGGAGCCGTCCTAGCAACGAAGCACATAATAAATTTCAGAGTTGTTCTGAATCGGCCTTGTTGATTCTGGCGTTGATTCGCGGGTGTTAGCACTGTCCATACCACTGATTGCTATATTTCCTATTAAAAATATCGATCTTTGGTTGGTTATCGCTCACTCGTCGATTGCGTCGGGGCCTGCAGGGTTGGCTTGGTCGCTTTGATTTAAAGTCCCCCACTGAAAATCAGTTATAGGCCTATAACTGAGTGGGTAGGACGACGCCGAGCCCATCTCGACAACCAAGACTTCCCCTGAGCTCACCTCGACAATCAAGGACGATGCCGAGCCCACCTCGATAACCAAGGATGTTGCCGAGCCCAACTCACCAAAGACACCAAAGTCAGACACCAACACTGAAAAAATCCAGTGCCATAACACAGACCAGGCAAACACTCAGAAGATTGGTTCTATGTTTAAAATGGGGGAATTACCTCATATTATGGATAAACTGATTAACCAGGTAGATGGAACAATTCAACATTTTGATGATGAGGCACTAAATTTTTGCAAGACTGGGAAAAGGGGGAAAGTAAAAAAAGTAAAATTATAAAAGAGAAGAAAGTTGAATTAGGAACTAGGCCTAGAGGAACTATTACTAATTCAAATTCAATTCTGGAGGGACCAAAGTTAGGGGAAGTCTCAGATGATAAAAATATAAATTCTATAAGCGGAAGCCCACTAAACAAAGGGGACGGGAAGAGTAGGCCTATAAAAAGTTTAATTGTCTTCCATCAAAACATTAGAAGCTTATGTAGTAAACCGAACAGGTGGAACTTTTTTTAGATTCTGTTCCAGAGGTAATTGACATTCTGTGTTTTGGAGAGCATTGGATGTTACCTTCTCAAGAACATTCAGTTATTATTAATGATTTTACATTAGCTTCATATTTTACCAGACACAGTGCAAAAGGAGGGGGGGTGTGTATCTACAGTAGAAACTCTAGGAATCTAATTATTAAGCCAAGATCCGACATTACATGCAAGTCTGTTGAGAGAGTCCTTGAAGTATGTGGCATTGAAGTTGTTTCTTCCACTCCCATAGTTATTATCACTATTTATCGTCCGCCAGAATTGGGCAATATTAAAAAGTTTATGAACTCATTTGAAGACTTAATTAAGTTAATACGCCGAGAAGGTTCAAAAATTATAATATGTGGTGACATAAAACATTGACTTTTCGGTTGATAGTTGTAACAAAACTAAGTTTGAAAATCTTCTGAGAATTTATAATTTATCGGCCCTAAATTTTGATTACACTAGAGTTACTCATAGTTCAAGCTCAGCCATCGACAATGTGATTTCAAATTTCCTCCATCCACAAGATGTGTCAAATATTATATCTGGGCTATCGGATCATAGCGGACAACTAATCTCAGTACCTTGTCCTTTTTCTAGATGGAAGATAGACAAAGGCATAAAATCCAAATCTATACTGAAAAGATCATTTAAACCAGAGAACATCCATGAGTTTATATGTGATTTGGCTATCGTAGACTGGTCAAACATTTACAACATTCCAACAGATCAGGTTGATAAAAAATTTAATCTCTTCCTGAACATATATCTCTCACTCTTTGAAACACATTTCCCCAAAAAATCATGTCGCCCAAAAGACCATACACACATTTTTAAAGGATGGATTACGGATGAAATTAAAAATGCATGTCGTTTGAAAAGAGATTTATATGTACAAAGCAAAACAGATACCAGTGATGAGTTTAAAAGTTTCTTCAACTCATTCAAGAAGGATCTATCTAAACTTATAAAAAAGGCAAAACACGATTTTAATTCAGCATTAATAGAAAACTCAGACAACAGGGTTAAAACAACATGGAATTTGGTTAATTATCTGACAGGAAAACAAGGGAAAGGTAACAGTTCTAGTATAAATGAAATCAAATTAGGAAATGAAGGAATAACTGATAAACATGTGATTGCAGAACAGTTCAATCAGTACTACACTTCAATTGCAGGTGATCTAATAGATCAGAAAACCAATACCAATGAAGAATGTATGATCAATCTACAAAAGGTTACTGATAATAACATCCCAGACTTTGTATTGAGTCTGACTAGTCCTGCTGAAGTAATAGATATAATAAATAACTTAAAATCAAAACATTCAGCAGGGTGGGATGGTGTCTCTAATGTTATTTTAAAATATAGTCGCCATTTTGTTGCGGAACCATTGGCGCATATATGTAATTGCTCCTTCACAGAGGGAATTTTTCCGGAACGGCTTAAATACTCGGTGGTTAAGCCTTTATTTAAAAAGGGGGAAAAGACTGAGATTTCAAATTATAGGCCAGTTGCATTGCTGCCGACATTGTCAAAGGTGTTCGAAAAAATTATTTCTTAGCAGACTCCATGTGTTCCTCAATGACAATAATATACTATGCGAGAATCAACATGGGTTCAGAGAGGGACACTCTACCATGACGGCAGCATTCCAACTAATACATGAGATCAATAACGCCTTAGATAAGAAACTAGTGGTTGGATCTATTATGTGCGATCTGTCTAAAGCATTCGATACACTTCACCATTCTATCCTTATTGATAAATTAAAACATTACGGACTAAGGGGTACAGCAGGTTCATGGGTCAGATCCTATCTTACTGACCGAAAGCAACGCGTAGACATTAACAGCAATGGTGTTGAGTGTTCATCAGTTGGAAACAGGTTAATAGTGGGGTTCCGCAGGGTTCTAATATTGGTCCAGTTTTCTTTAGCCTTTATATCAACGATTTACCACCTTATTTAGCGCGTCTATGCAAAGCAATTCTTTTCGCAGATGATACTACCGTGATAATTACGGCACAGAGCATAGACGAGTTAATTTACAAATTGGGAGTTATTCTTAGAGAATTAGAAGCATGGTTCAAGGCTAACAAATTGAAGCTAAACTGTTCAAAAACCCAAATAATTACCTACCAAGTTAAGGGTCAACATCCACATTTAACAGTAGAGCATAACAACTTATCAATTGATATAGTGGAGGTAGCCAAATTCCTAGGCCTTAAACTGGATTTTAAACTAAAGTGGTCATCTCATATTGAAGACCTGGGCAAGAGACTAAGCTCTTCTTGTTTTACAATGAAAGCCTTGTCCACCCAATGTAATTTGGATACAAGGAAAAAAGTTTTTCATGCCAACACTCAGTCTCTGATAAACTATGGGATATTGTTTTGGGGGAACTCAAACAAGTGTAAGTAAGATTTTTTGCCTTCAGAAGAGAGCATTGCGGTATATGCTCCACTTAGGCTCTAGAGAATCATGCAGACAGGCTTTTAAGAATGCAAATATATTAACTGTAGCTTGTCTGTATCTGCTTGAGGTTATCATGTTTGTAAATAAATTTCCTAACTTATTTCAATTGAATGCAAATGTCCATAATATAAACACGAGAGGGAAGGGAAAATTGTACCAGACTAGCCATAGATTGAAGCTGCTGGATAATGATCCCGTGAACATGGGAATTAAAGTATATAACAAATTGCCTGAAGAATTACGGAATGTTGGTGTTACAAGCTCTAGGAAGGAGTTTAAGGCTAGGATTAAATCATTCCTTTTGGAACACAGCTTTTATTCAGTAAGTGAATATTTTGAGACTTGTATTGTATAGGACTAGCTTAAGCTAACTATAGTATCAGTACATATGTTGTGTGAACCCAAATATCTTAGTTTTAATTTTAATTTTAATCTAATGACTGATATATTGTATCTACATTGAAACTATTTTAATTGACCAATTGCACTCTTTTATCGAATTGAACTTTGTTAACATTGTAAACTGTTTATGTGTTGTTTATGTTTGTTTTCTTAACAATTGTACAGACAACTTCAAATACTCGCATGTCTGTATGACATGCATATGAGTGAACACTGTAGAAGGCTTACTTAAATAAATAAATAAATAAAATAAAATTTATTATTATTATTATTTATTAAATACATCGCGGCAAGCCATTAATAATGACAGAACTATGTATTGTATTGCCTCTGTTTGAATTGGCTAACACATTAGGTATTCTTCACTATTTATGTATCTGTTCCAATATTTTGGGCTGCGGCTTATATGTGTTGACAAGAGTTTTTCAAAAATTCCCTGAAAACTAGGGTGCGGCTTATTTACGTGGGCAGCTTACATGCGTGTAAATACTGTAGTCGTTTTTAAACAAAAAACAGGGCATCATCGAGAGAAGCCCACATAAGCACAGTGCTCGTGTGTGGGCAGATACAAGACATAATTAGTACCTAAATGCATTTTTCTTGTTCATCACAGGATGTCGGCGGTTAGAAATAGGCCTTGTCTCTAATGGTTGTCTAGATCAAGCATGATAGCATCATAAGCCAAATGTGGGCATTTGAGAAGAAGAAGAAGAAGAAATAGGCCTGCCGCCTACCTATCTTCGAAATAGTACTTGTATTGAATATATTGCAGTGATATAACAATAATATAAAATTACTTCAATTTTAATTATTGATCATGTTTAAGTGTCAATCATGGCCTACCTAATTCACTTCAGCGGTCTGATTCTGTAAAATCGTTATGGAAGATAACGATCGTTATCCGGCACTTAAGCGACAATTATGCGTGTCGACTGATTCTGTAAAAATGATAGCGATCGCTATGATAACGAGAATGAAAAAGGAGTCGCTATGCTATGCTATCAAGATACGATAAATGGCGGCCGTAGCGACTATTTTACAGAATCAGGTCGATAACGATAATTTATAACGATTGATATTTCATATCAACCGTGATCGCTATCGCTATCATAGCGACTATTTTACAGAATCGCACTGCAGGTACGCTGTTGGTACCCAATCTCTCCCAATCTCCTGAATTAATTATCAGTTAGGGGTAGTGCACTAATATTAATCATAAGCCTCAAAAACGTGGTAAAAACAATGAAAAAGATCACGGGACCACAAAATTATGGCGTCATGAGCGAGAAAACGTACAATACAAATTGCGATTTCTTAAATGAAAGATAAACAGGACCACTGATAATTGGACGTGAAAACTATGTAAACGTCCAAGTTGTGATTGCCTGTAAGCTATTCCGTATTGATATGTTAACCCCTGACGTAACTGACCTGAGACCTCCTTGGTGTGGGCTGACAGCTGCCAGAGAGGCTTGTCAGCGCGACAGTCTATGTAGTGGACCAAGCCCTCGCTGGTGCTGACAATGCAGTAGAACGGGTCAAAGTGGTTCCAGATAACTCGCTCGATCTCACCCCCAAAGGTCCAGGACTTGAAGGAGCCATCTTCCCGACAATCAAACACTCGCGCCATCCTGCGGGAAACATTCGGGACCCGTTCAAGAATAACCACGGACATATCCCGCTGTACGCATTCTAGCCATGCAAACACAGATGAAATACAAAAACTTAATGCTAAAAAATTATACAGATTGCCTGTTTGGTATGAATTCCAAATTGCATTGTAGGCCTATATTTATTTTTGCAAGACCTCGTGTCAAAACGTCTCGTGTTTTTCTGTGTTTTGGACATGTCACTGTTCATCAAGAAATTCAGCTGCCACCATCACTTTTCAAGGTAAGCTGTTGGATCTTATCTCACACCAATATACTCCAGCCGATTGGCATTCTATTTCTATCAACATAACCAGTAATCTCTTAGATGGTAACAGGTAGGTACGGTACACACAATAAATTAAATCATCAACATAATAAACCAACACTTTTATTGCCTAGAAGAATAAAGAAGTATGATCATTATTGTAAGAGACCTAACAGGCAAGAGAAGAGAGCTGGGAGAATGGAAGAGACACTATTGCGGGAAGATAAGTAAAATTGTGTTGCAAAATCCAAGCTGACCCTGCCAGAAACGGGAAACTGTGAGGGATGATAATAATTAGTGTAGCCAGCGGTTTAGCCGAGTTCGTTTAACCGGTTCCCACTCGAACACCGAAGTTCATATATTCATATTCATTTATTAATTGTACATAGATCCCCAATAGAGTAACAGGTACATGGGATATTATACACAGTCACAGTAGCAGTATGAATTAATCTAAAAGAGTTCAACTAGAATCACAGAAAATCGTCAATGAAAAAAAAATGAGTTACAGAGCAACTAGTAGCTGGCAGGTTATTGTATAGTCGGATCCCCTGGTTACTAGGGAGCTTTTCAGTCCCATGGCTAGCCTCACTGTGTCCCGGTGTAGGTCTCTCTGCTGTCTGGTAGCATAATTATGGCAATCCTCATTTCTTCTGAATTCATGTAGTCTCTTGCGGGTGCTCATCACCGATTCAAAGATATAGAGATCCGCTAAGGTAAGTATACCCATCTCAGAGAAGAGCTTTCGACAAGAGAGCCGCCTACCAACTCCTTTTAAAATTCGCACAGCTCTTTTCTGTATAATAAAAATCTTCATAAAAACTTTCTTACATGAGTAGAGCCCCTTGAAAGTGGTTTTATATTTCAGGAAAATTCGTTTTAAAAAAACAAGATTCCGGTGTTATTGCCAATTTGGCGGTTTTATTTTATTTTATACAAATATCGGCTTTTAAACGTCAAAAACTCAAAATTGCAAAAAAAAAATATTCCATTTGGCCTAGGCCTATGCGCAAGTTTTGAAATAGTCTTCTGCACGAAAAAAGGTAGGCCTAGCTGCTTATCCATGGTGTGTATCCTAGAAAAAATAACATTAGGTTAGTGGGCTATTTACAGAAGTTAAAAAGCCATTTATGGGTAGGCCTAGGCCTAACTTAAGTACATGATTTTAATTTACCTGACTACGAGAATGCAACCATTGTAAGTATATCTGCGTTTTCTGGCTTGAGGCTCCTCCTGCGGTCGCTCACCACAATCCCGTAGCGGGATATGGACCTCTCGGAATCAACGTTGGAGGTAGGGTACCAGATGGCCTGGCAAACTCCTCGTAGTCACTCTTGAGTGAACAGATTATCTTGCATATGTCTACGTTGCTGGATTCTGGTTTCGACAACTCTTCTTTCACTAATTTCTTCAGAACAACGTAGCCCTGGAAGAACATAGTGCCAGTGGGTGGGATTGCACTTACAAAAGGCAGTTTCTTTAGCTCGGCCTTGATTTGGTTGAGTGTCAACTCATTGTTGTTCAATGCCCTTGGATCAAACAATGCGCCAACTGAAGCAATAACTGCTTTTGAGGGGTCTTCAGCCATTAAGTTATTCAACTTTGTTAGGCTCTTTTGGGCAGTTATCTTCAGCTCCTGCACAGCTTCAAATTTTTTGGTTGCCGACATTGTTGACAATAACGCAGTTAGTTCAGGAGAGAACACTTCCTTCGTTAACAGTTCAAGCATGTTTTGAACAACTTTTAACTTTGAATGCAAAACATTTGCTGTTGGGTAAGAATTTCCTTCTAGGAAAGTTATTAGGCTAGTAATGCGGTAACAGTTGTCTGCGACAAACTGCGCTTGAATTTTTGTAACCAACAAAAAGTGAGGGCTCATGTTCTTCAAGTACTTTACACCATTGTTGTCATCCCCCAGCTGATCCATAAAGGCAATGATATCTTCAAGATGTTCATGTATGTACATCGCTGATTCAACCATGTGTTCCATCTTGTTTGGACTGGCATGGGGAAGAGTTTTATTTTATCAGATTCTTCTTCATCATCATATTTCTCTCGCAGAAAATCTAGGTACTGATGTTTACGTTTTCGCGTATTTAGAAACGCGAACTTAGTTTTAGCAACTGTAGTGTTAAGCTCGTCTAGGCTATTCTGCCAAATCTGACCCACCAGATTTACCTTGTGGGCCCAACATTGAACGTGTACAAGCTCGTCTCCCACTAGGCCCCTGAGTGTGTTGACACAGGTTGTCATGTACCTTGCCGAGTCTGTGACAACACCGAGTACATTGGAATATTCTATCTCGTACCTAGTCAGTTTCAAGTTTCAACTATACTTTGCGTACAGGTGGCTCCATTTGCTTTATCAAGTACAGCATCTGCTACAAGATACACACCTCGATGATCACAGGGCTCCAGCAGACGGAACAGGATATTAAAAATACAATTTCCTGACTTATCTGTCGTCTCGTCGCACATGATAAAGAATTTTTTATTTTTAACAGACATCTTCAGCTCGTCCACTTTTTTTTGTCCAGCAATTGGGATGTAGTGCTGCCGAATTCTATCCGACAACGGCAAATCGCCGCTGCCTTTTACATACGCAGACATCCACTCGCGAATTTTCGGGTTATCTAACTTCTCCACCGAAATCCCAGCAGACAGAAACGCTTCCGTGGTGTGGAGAATAAAATCATTTTTATCTTCTTTCACTTTTTTCGAGTGCGTAAACGTCTCACCAACAGTCATTTGGCGCTTTAATGACGGTGATGATGATGATGCAACCTTTTGTTTTGAACGTTTATGCACGTCGCTGGCAACGTGTTTTACCAACGTGTCTCTTCTGTCCGCCTGAAGTCTTTTGTCGCAATATTTACACATCAAGATTTTTCCGTCACTTACATAGAACCCTTCTTTATTAAACTCTTCAACCCTTCCACTCAACGTAACACTCGGTTTAGGCATTTCGAAGCGGCGAAGTAAAACTGCAATTGCACGCGAACAAGGCGACAGAAAAACAACAACCGGAAGACTAGGCCTAATTTCACGCTAGGCCTAGTTCAGAAACTCCGAAAATGCCGTGATCCGAGCGCTCGGTGACTGCTCCGCTTGGCTGGCGCGGCTAGCGCTAGCGCACTGCCTGCTCGATGCGGTGGCACCGGAACTCGGCTCGGCGGGATTTTCAAAAATAACTCGCAAAATTGAATTTTGACGTAAACTTCGCGATTTTTTCAGATATCGCTATTTAAACGAAACGATCGATATTTTTCGCGTAAAAGGTGGTGAATTGAGTATATTTCGCGTTAACGGCCAATTCATTTTAAATCGCGATTCAAAAATTACGTTTTTATGTGCCAAATGGCATGTTTTGCCCACATTTGTTGCAAAAAACATTAAAAGTTAAAATTCGCGTTATCGCGCCTCGCGAATTTCAAGGGGCTCTATACATGAGGAGCCCCATAGAAGCAGTATCGGGCGTGGTCATGGGTAGAGTGGGTGACCGCTCTGCCCTGAAACTCACATATACCGCTGGTTAGAGCAGATGGAGGGTTCGAAAGCTAGTGTAACGGCTTCGTTCTCCTCGACGTCTGCTCGGCAGTCCGGGTTAGTGGAGGAACCCATATGACTGTCAAAGTTACACCGTCCTTTCGGATGGGACGTTAAGCCGTTGGTCCCCTTGGTACTTTTTGAAAGGAGTAGGCTACGTGCCGGTACCGGGTTTCCCCTCCTCCCTTCTGTTCATACTTCATCCTCATCTATCACCACTCATCGTCTCGATTAGCCAAAGTGCATAAATATGAGACGTTAAGCAATATACAATCAATCAATCAATAATTAGTGTAAGCAAAGATTCCCACTTTAAACATGAACATTATAGACAGATTGTTGCCTAAAGCTAAGTTAAACTCCTCTGTACCGATACTTACTTATCACAGCTGCCGGTGAGGAGTGTCTGGGCTTCGAATGGGTGAAACTCCAGCGACTGCACCTTCTCCATGAAACATTCTAGTTTGGTGCTCGGCTGTCCGTTCTGTAGGTCCCACAGCAACACCGTGTGGTCGGCAGAGGCGCTGGCCAGGATGTGTCTGGAAGAACAACGAGGATCTTGTACGACAATAACCTACAGTATATACACATACTTTATGTATGTGTAAAGAATGCCACAAGGCTGCGTAAGGAGTCATTAAAGAGATAAGTTACCAACAGACGACATTCAGATGACCTCCGAACTTGGGGGACTTGCTGGTGAGAAGAGATCCGCAGAAAGCCCATCTTTACCTAGGTGCACCCACCCAGGTACAAGACTTGCCCCATGCACGACCCTGTTAGGACGTTCACTGCCCACCTCACCAGCAAGACCTACAAGATACACAACAACAACACCTGTGGTACCAGCAACGTAGTGTAGGTACCAACTTAAGTGTACGCGATGTCCTGTCGAATATATTGGGTTGACCGACAACACTCTACGGCGCTACGCACTAGAATGAATGGGCATAGGCAGGACGTGCGAGAAGAAAGTTTGGAGAAACCAGTGGCATTGTATGCTTAGGGCATGGACTACCATTTAATCCTGTTTTACAGTCTGTATCATAAGGTCTGTCCCACCCACCATACAAGCTGGTGAACTGAGAAGGTGGGAACTGGCCTACCAGTGGATCTGCAAATCCCGCCAAAAACCGAATTTAAACCTACGGTGATTCTCCTCCCTCTTGCCCCACCCTCTCCCTGTCACCCAATCTCCACTCATTCACTGACCCCTCACCCCTAGCCAACAGCTAGCCTAGTTTTAGTTTCAACTCAGTCTCTCTCTCTTTACTCACTGAGGAAGGTCACGTGGACCAAAAATGTTTTGATTATATAGTTTATTTGTGTTTATGTTATCTTTCGTGGCGCGCCTATTCCATTTAAGGTAAGCTGTTGGCACCCTATCTCTTTATATCATTCACATGATCCAGCCTAGCATCCCAGCTTAGCATTCCTTTCAAACACATATTTATTTATGAAGATTTCCTGGCTTACTGCAAGTGTATGTTCCACGAGAGATCTAGTACGGCATCCTTGTGTCCATAGCCGGGCGTCCCCTTCTTGCTCCTCGCCTTCTTGCCCAGTTTGAAGGCTGGTTCCAGGCAGTCCTCTAGGTCCAAGTCCCACACCTGAATAACATATTTTATTTATTTTAGGGATGTGCGGGTACCCGAAAAACGGGTAATTTTCGGGTAGGTAAAATTACCCGACCTCGGGTCGGGCCGTCAATTCCTACCCGAAAAAGTCGGGTCGGGTAGAAGTAATAAAGAAACACGCCAATCTGCTCCTTTTAAACCTCCCGCTCAGACGCCAAACGAACAGCTGACGTCGGAGCGGACCAATCGCTACGACGTGGGCGCGGCTATGCTATGATGCTGTGTCCTTGGCTCTTCCGGCGCTGTCCCCGCTAAAGTAATAGGCCCTACTGACCGTCATTACTCGTCTTCTGGTTATTCAACGCTAATAACGGCATAAAGCAAGTTGAATATTACGTACGTAGGCGAATGGTGAAAAAGAAACAACGCTAATAAACATCGTCTAATGCCTAGGCGGCAGGCCTAGAACAAAGTTGCAATTCATCTAGAAGTTCGATCTAGTGCGCATCGTTGCGCGCAGCAGAGCGTTGGGCGGAGTCAGACTGAAAGGCTGGTGCAAACGCGCGATTTCGTCAGATGCATGGCTGGTACAAACGCATGATGATGATTTCGTCGGCCGGAAGAGAAAAATACGCGATCGCATCGGTTTTTCTTGGGGTTTTCGTATCGGAAATATTAGAAAACGATCGTTACGATATTATTTACGAGAATAACGAACGATTGATGCAGGAAAACGATAATAGCGGGGTTTCACTGTACTAGACCTAGGCCTAGGCATACTCAAGCAAAAGTTCATAAGACGCCGATTTGGATGTTCTTCGTGTCAATACAGCCCAGAGTGGCTACCTGCAACCAATGCAAAACTGTTTTGTAGGATTTTTTTTTTAATGAATTCACAAATAAAAAAAATTTCACTACCCGAGCCCGACCCGAGGGTACTTCAATTACCCGAGCCCGAGGGTACTTTCAATTACCCGACCCGAGCCCGACCCGAGTTCAAAAACCACTACCCGCACATCCCTAATTTATTTATTCATAAATATTCAAATACAGCAAGCCATTTTAAATTGAAACATGATAGACTAGAAGATGGAAATAAAAAAATGGATTCCGCTAAACATTTTGAGTACAATATGGAGACATACATCAAAAGATGCGTCTTGACATCAGGAACAAGAATAATGACGTTTCCGCTGTCGAAAATCGTGCGGGTAGCGTGGGCGAGGTCAAAGGTCACGCGCGGTTTACTCATCTATTTTCATAGTATCACATGCGAATTACGCCAAATGTTCTTCGCACGATACAAAGATGGGTATTAAAAGACGCGTATTTACACCAGGAATAAGAATAATTACGTTTTCTAAGTAAAAAGTCATGTAGTTGGCGGTGGGCGGAGGTCAAAGGTCACGCGCGTTGCGTTATACTATTTTGTTAATATCACGTGTGAACTACACTAAATATTATAAGCACAATATGGAGACGGGTATCGAAAGAAGCGTATTGACACCAAGAACAATAAAAGTGACATTGCCGACGCATAACGCCGTGTGGGTGGTTATGGGCGGAGGTCAAAGGTCAGCGAGTTACACACTCCACTATTTTGCTAATGTATCTATAACTATTTATAAGATTCATGCTTAATATTTTAAGAACGATATGGAGACATATATCAAAAGACGCGTCTTGACATCAGGAACAAGAATAGTGACGTTTTCGTAGTCTCAGATCATGCGGGTAGTGGTGGGTGAGGTCAAAGTTCACGCGCGGTATATTAATTTATCTATGAACGACAACACTAAATCTTTTAAGCACAATATTGAGACAGATATATCAAAAGACGCGTCTTGACACGAGGAACAAGAATAGTAACGTTTCTGACACATAATGTAATGTGGGTAGCGGTGGGTAGAAGTCAAAAGGTTGCGTGTGTTCTCAGATATTATTATACTAATATGTATCTTTTAAATGATACATTCCATTTCATGTATACACAGAAATTTCTGTAATTTCATTTGATGATTTGCGTACATTCTCCTAGGTTTCACTAGTGCAACTTTATTTAACTCAAATATCACCGGCAACAAATCCTGTGTGGTCTTCAGGATACAGTGCTTCAATCATATTCAATGTCTACTAGAAAAACCTATCCCCATCGAGCATAATTAAAATGGTCATAAGCAAAGAAACAAGGGAGCATCTCTGCAAAGGACGATAGATATTGTTGCCAATTTCCTTGCCTCGTACTCTCGTAAAGCGGATCATTATCGACACCATTTTCTCATACAACCTCCAGAACTGATATAGGGCAAATCAATGTCTTTTCACTGACATTTACTTCGCTATTATGTATCTTGGTTAAATCCCGACCGACCATGATAGAGTCTTTCTACAGTTTATATTAGTGTCAGTTTATCCACTCCATATCACAAGAGTTGGCCTGGGCTGTAAGTTCGCGCAGGTGAGATTTCCAAACCTTCTTCACAATAATAATTTGAAGAGAAGGTGGAGCGATTCTGGAACTACAGCTTCGCTGTGAACTGTATCCATTCCTCCAACGAAGTTGTGGCCTGGAGTATTTTTAAGATCGTTCCGTATCTTAATTGCAATTCTGTGAATCGATTTATGTAAGTCAAGATTATGGTCTTCATTAGGTATGGAAGGCAAAGGAGCGTCATCATTCTGCTTTGCAATTTCTTCAGCTACGTGACAAGTTGCAGCTCCACAAGGAAATAACAGTATCGACTAATTTTTCTGTAAATTGTACACAAATTCCACCATATTACCAAGTGTTTCTTCTATTTTATGCTTGAAGCGATAACTTCGGTATTTACAAGGCTCAATGTTAGCTTTACTAAATATTACAGCCTAACGACGCCATACAGAATTGAGCGTATACACTTCTATCCATGCAAACCCTTCATTGTCCTCCTTTGAATCACCATCAAGATGATTTGAGCAAAGCAATCTAGAGTAGCAAGATGATGAAGATGATATTCGCCTTCTTGTGCTATAAGATCAGTGATACCAGAAAGACGTGTGCGCATAATGCCATCTGTAATTGCATACAGATGTACGCGGTTAGATGTGTTTTCTATAATTTTCTCAGTGGTAGATACCGTGTGTCTCTTCCTTTCGACAAAACATGCAAGCCTTCCAAATAATGTTATTATTTAGGACGGTGGTGGAAAACCTAGTGGTTTCTACTTTCTTTATGCACACGTAATTTTTGTTACCTCCCTAGTTTGTCAAATTTGACTTGCAGGCGCTTGATGTGTCGATTATTTGTGAATGTTGAATAGCATTTCGTGGGCCATGAAATGGCATAGCAACCGTTAACATCCTCAAATTTGATTGATTTTATCCTCAAGCTAGTTATTACGTTCGATTCGTGGCATTCTATTTAAAACGTTCATCGGCCCTTGTCCGAAGTGTTTAATGCCTTATTCGGAACCAGTTCTCAGCTGTTCTTTTCTACCCTCGTCTTTTTGGCAGAGTATACATAGTTCAAATTTAATCTCGTCTCATAATTTCGTATTTTTGAGAGCCCCGGTTCCTAATATAGTTTTCGTCTCCATGGTACAATCAATCCAAGAGAATCAATTAAGAAGTATTTCAATCTTGTAACTACAATACTAATAATACCACAATATTGTAATAATTCTGCTAATTCTAAACTTAACTTATACTAGAATCAGCCCATATTAATAGATAATAATGGTTAAATGTAATTAGTGACCCAGCCGTTTCACTGTAGGTAACAATGTAAAAATGTGAACAACAGTGCAATTTGAAATTTAAATGGATGTTCCAAATAACAACTACTTACTAAAATGTTACATATGCATTGTGATAACGAAGTACTGTTTAAAATTGCCGTGAAAACTAGATGTCTGTAACAGGAGTAGTAAGGAAGATAAAGCATATAGCAAATTGGTGGAGTGCACCATGCGTGACCTTTGACCTCCACCCACTGTACCCGTATAATTTACTGTAGTGGAATCGTCGCTAATCTTGTTCCTGGTGTCAATACGCGTCATTTGATACCCATCTTCATATCACTCTTACACTATTTAGCATAATTATCATAGATAGTGATAGATTTATCAGCAAAATAGAGGAATACACCGCGCGTGACCTTTGACCTCACCCACCACCACCCGCATGATCTGAGACTACCAAAACGTCACTATTCTTGTTCCTGATTTTAAGACGCGTCATTTGATATATGTCTCCATATCGTTCTTAAAATATTAAGCATGAATCTCATAAATAGTTATAGATACATTAGCAAAATAGTGGAGTGTGTAACTCGCTGACCTTTGACCTCCGCCCACAACCACCCACACGGCGTTATGCGTCGGCAATGTCATTATTATTGTTCTTGGTGTCAAGACGCGTCTTTCGATACCCGTCTCCATATTGTACTTATAATTTTTAGTGTAGTTTACACGTGATATTAACAAAATAGTATAACGCAACGCGCGTGACCTTTGACCTCCGCCCACCGCCAACAACATGACTTTTTACTTAGGAAACGTAATTATTCTTGTTCCTGGTGTCAAAACGCGTCTTTTAATACCCATCTTTGTATCGTGCGAAGAACATTTGGCGTAATTCGCATGTGATACTATGAAAATAGATGAGTAAACCGCGCGTGACCTTTGACCTCGCCCACGCTACCCGCACGATTTGCGACGGCGGAAACGTCATTATTCTTGTTCCTGATGTCAAGACGCATCTTTTGATGTATGTCTCCATATTGTACTCAAAATGTTTAGCGGAATCCGATTTTCAATGCTTATAAGCATCTTATCTTCTAGACTATGAAACAGTAGAGAACTAATTACACACAATACACAAACATGAACATGAAAAACAAATACACGATAACTAAGATAACAAGACATTAGGGGAAAGCATAGCGACTTTGATAGTCTTTTTTGTTTTTTTAGGGTTGGGACTTGACATCGATGTCGAAGCAAATATTGACTTCAATTCGACATCGAAACTTACTTGCAAAATCTAAATATTGCATCAATGCAAATCGTTCGACATCGAAACTTAGCGTCAAACCGGCCGTGAGCGCGATCGAACTGGCAACGCTGTACATAAAGCACGTGTTGTATTCGGCGAGTGTGCGCATGCGCGACTTCGTCTCGGCCGCCGGCCGGCCTCTGTTCCCATCACGTCGTACCAAAGTCATACAATCGTTTTCGTCAGTCAGCTCTCGGCAGCTCTGCGAGAAACGTGTTTATTTTTAAACAATTGTCTTTCCTGCGAATTTTTTACTTTGGTGGTATTTTGTACCGATTTGTAGGCCTACCAACGAACGAGAAAAATCCGAAGGAAAGACAATTGTTAAAAACAAATCTTTTTTCTCTCAGTCAGCCTATAGAAAACTAGTTGAAAATGAATGTCACAAAAATACAACACCCTTAGTTGCATGGTGTGCCTTGGCGAATTGAAGTTTGAAACTATTTTGAGGTGGCAATATTGGCAGTGTACCAGATCAAAAAATTCGAAGAAAATAGTTTTGATTTTCTAAAAGAGCCAGGTTTGAAAGCCATTCACTATTTTGACTTGGTAGCATATTTTGGAAAATAGAAAAACGTGGTCGAATAGCCTTGAATAAATAAATAAAAGTATTCGAATTTGGCCCTTGCTAGTATACCTGAATGATGGGGTCCATGCTGCCGACTGCGCAGAGGTTTCCTGGCCGGCCGTCGCTCGGGTCGAAGTTCAGCCACTCCAGGCAGAGCGGGTACGTAGGCAACAGGAAGTCGTGATGTACGTAGAGCGAGCCCTCCTCTTCATTGTACACTGAACATACAATGAGTATGTTAGATCCGACACATGAACATTTACAATTGAAGTTAACAACGCACCTGTCATGCTTTGCTATATGGCTCGTTGGTCTTGTGGTTAGAGTCTCTGCTTCCAATGCAGAAGGTCCAGGGTTCGATTCCCGCCATAGAAAGAAGTTTTTAATCTTCTGATGTGGCCTTAAGTCTTAGGAATTAATAAACGGTGACTTTGGAGCCATCCTAGCAATGAGGCATGTGGTGAGACCGGCCGACCCACGGGGTATGTGGAGTGGGGGAAGGGTGAGCTTCACGCGAACCGCCCGAAGAGACGCGGAGGTTAGTTGGGGTGTGCGCGTCCTCCCAGGCGCATGGTGGTTCACCTATTATCAGTGTGTTGGTGTTGTATCTCTAATAATAAATTACCATTGATGAGCTTCAATCGCGTACTCTTGTCCATCTTTGTCCCTAGTTCCCTACATCCCCAGTTATTCGTTGTCCGTGTGGACTGTGGAGTGTGGACCCATTACAGGCACATAATAAATTCAAAGTTGTTCTGAATCGGCCTTGTTGATTCTGGCGTTGATCTACGTGTGTTCGCACTGTCCATACCACTGATTGCTTTATTTCCTTTTAAAAAATATCAATCTTTGGTTGGTTATCGCTCACTCGTCGATTGCGTTAGGGCTACAGGCCTACAGGGTTGGCTTGGTTGCTTTGGTTTAATGTTCCCCACTGAAAATCAGTTATATGACTTGAGTGGGTAGACTCAAAATATGAATGTATTTATTAATTTATATAATGCTATACATGCTATATTGCTATATGCAGGTGAGAATATAGTGATTTGAGGGCTCTGCAAAGTGTGACTGTAGGCCTACTATTGTAAGAACTACCATAGTAATGAAAGAGGTTATGCCTAGATTTAAAAAAAAATGGGGGCATAGGCCTATAAATATAAGAGAAAGGTACTCAATAATATTGTGGTTCTTGTTTCTCACCGTAGACCTCTAGTATGCTCGCGTCTCCCTCCACGTGGCCCACCAAGATGAGGTTGTCCGAGGTCGAGATGACATCGTCCCCGTCCTCGCTGTCCGCATAGTCCTCGTCCTTCAAGGTCACGTAGGGATCTTGCGACAAGCTCGCGTGGACGGCCAGATTTCCGATAGCCAGGACCGTGTCTGTACCTTTAGGGTACATGTATACAAACATATTGACTCTTTGAAACGAGCTTCAAATCCTATATTTCTGGGGTAACTGTGGGTAGGCCTACTCTTTATGCTAGTGATGACATCGGGTCCAAAAAGTTAAAACCGGTTCCTACACCCTGGAACTGGTTTTATAAAGGTCAATTTTTGTTCAATGTATCAGCTTTCGTACGTGTTTTTTGGAAGCGACTGTATGGACGGGAGTGAGCTGGCTTCGGTTCCCGCGCTTTGTTATGTATGGCTACCGGCAGTCAAGTAGTGTCATTGTAGCAGCCTCGCGCGTCAAGACCGCTCGAGTGCTTGATAATGAGCTAGTGAGGAATGATGGATAGCTGGCTACGTCATCAGGGGCTCCGTGGAAATAGACAGCACAAGAAACGGTGCATAGAATTACCTTTTTGTGGGAAAAAAACGGCGGGAAAATGTGTCCGTGAAGTTCACTGTTGTATAGTAGAACTTGAAAAAATGGGACCGGTTTGAAAAGTCAGAACCGGATTGTTATAGAACCGGTTTCTGGGTACCCAATGTCATCACTACCCTATATGCTATCTTCATTGTAGGCATACAAGACATTGAAAATTGTGGTGACAGACGTAAAATTTTGTTTATGTCAGACACTTTGAAACAAAATTAGTAGGTATCCTATATTTCTGGTAAGGTATGTTTTAGCAACTGTGGGTAACTTACTCATTATGTTATCTTTATCATACAAGACATTAAAATTGTTTATAGAGGACTCAAATCACCTAGAGAATGCGCTAGTGTCGCGGGGGCGTAGCACCGTCATGGCCGCCGAGTGAGGATACCTTTGTAAACACCCATATGATCCTACACAAGCACAGTGTAAATATATAAGGTTTTGGGGGAATAGAATAGGTATCATGTGGCTCATTATGAATTCAAAATCTAGTATATATTTATTTAAAAGTATTTCTAGTATTTCTATAGATTTATATCAGCATTTATAATTAAAATACCTACGGATATAGTCTGTCGGACGCCTGTGAACGTAGACATTGATATAAACCGCTTATTTTTGTGGTCGTAGTATTATTCCAGAGTACAACGTTACAGAGTCCAACATTCTTTGAAATAATATCAATATAATGATTAAATTTATTAATATCAAAGCAAAATATTTAGTTATGTTCTATAATCTATAATAGGCCTAATATGGAATTTGTAATGCAATATTAGAGTAGCACACAGCGTTTCAATTCAAGCAACAACAATAAAGCCACTCAAGCTTTGTGAAGAGTGAAGACAATAAAGCAGTAAACAATAAACATTATGCGTTCCTAAATTATTAGAATGCAAAATAAAATATTACTGGACACAACACCAATATAAAAGAACACTGGGAATAACAAGTCAACATGGTCTTGTGCTTAATTTTCTCGGAATCATGGTAGCCCAGGTATTAAAATGCAATACTTAAATTTTTTAAACCTTATTCACCCACTCTTGAGGGGATTTGATTGTTTTATTGTGATTACAAAAATACCAATATAAATACTATAAACAAAAACAGGAATTGAACCCATGGTCTCCCTCTGGCCGGGCGCGGACTATATAACTGGGAGTGGTGATTTAATAAGAATTTGATATTCACTATATGCACCAATAATTCAGCAACAAATACACTACCGCGGTCTCGGTGGTCTTTTGGGAGGCATGGGTTCGATCCCCGGCCAAGGTTGGGTTTTGTAAATCTTGACTTAGCCCATTTATTGTGATATAATCTAGGGCTATAGGCCTACTGATTGTTTTAAGCCAAAAATGAATTAGTCTTATCAACTAGGTATGAATTTAATATATTAATATAAAGACCACTCTTTATTAAGATCTCACTGAATTACCTAAGTGAGAGGGAATGTGTTTTGTTTCCGTAATTTCTTGTAGATTCCTTACACGAAATAACGAATCAGTGCATGTGTTCAGTCACTTATCTTCCAATAAGTGGCTTCAGCAAATATACACTCTAATGGCAAGTGGGTAGGTGGATTGTGGACAGATAATATTCAACGTACGAAATGTGTAACTAACAAAATAACAGTAGGTATAGTTGGTTAACCAGTCGGCGTTTGATTACGTTTTCAGTGTCTCCAATGCATTTTTTCACGGAATGAATTATGTTTCTGTTAAAATATGATGTTGAAGACTAGATTCTATGTAGGTGCTGTTTGTTGTGTGCGCGATAGAACATCACAATACTTATCTCAATTAGTTAATAATTCTTACGCGCGAGAATAGCATGTGTAGATTCTATCCTCACTAGCGCGTTTCCAGCGTTCGCCGCCAGAGTGGACATGAGAAGATGGAGCGCTCTATACCCTAATTTTCTTCTTTTTCTTTGAAACAAGCTTTGTATCCTACATTTCCGGTATGTTTAAGCAATTTAAGTAGTACTCATTAATCAATCATTATGATATCTTTATTGTACAAGTCATTGAAAATTGTGATGTCGGATGTCCTTGTTAGGCCTGTTCGGTACCTAATTCGATATACCGGTTAAATAACCGGTTATTTTGTGTACCGACAGACCGGTATACAAGGATTGCTAAAAACTGGTATACCGGTTTTTGGTATTAACAGATATTCGGTATTGCAGGTATACGGGTTTTCGGTATTAATCGGTTTAGTATAAACCGGTAGGCCTATATCGGTTATTTAACGTATACCGGTTATTCGTATAAACCGGTTAATACCATTATACAAGTTATTTTTTAAACCAGTAGGCCTAGGCCTATATTGGTGAATACTGGTTAACCGGTTATTTGGTATCACCTGGTATACCAAATAAAGGTATCGGTATTTTGACCATTTACCGACGGCTATACTGGTATTTTCAGATACCGGATACCTGTACGAAAATTTCCATACCGAACAGGCTTCATCCTCATAAAATTTCACAAAATTTGGCTATTCAGTTTTTTTATTAAAGGAGGTTAACACACTCAGAACATGGTGAAAGTTGAAGGTATAAAAGTTAAGTGCAAACTTTTGTGAGAAATATATATTTTTAATTCTAAAACTTCAGTAGGCCCTACGGGTATATTTAACTTTTAATGTAACCAAAGTCCTGACATTTTTTTTTTTTAGATCGGCTTTACGTTTTTTTTGGTACAGAGGCCAACAACCGCTCACGCTCAGTAGGCCTGAGGAAAACCAAAAGTGAGAAAATGTAAAAAAGTGAGATCACCTCACTCTCAGTATGTCTTCCTTTAAATACTATTACGAAACTCATAAAACAATTCTCCAAAATCAGCTCTAGGCCTAGGCCCCTACACTTATTTTGGTATGGAGGCAACAATAGGAACCTGAGCGAGGAGAGCGAGTGAGCGGGAAATAACGCAGATCACACTTGAATGATCACATAGCATAGGAAAATAACCCGTCTTTGAACATTGTTCGACCGATTCTCCCAACTGAGATCAAAATAAGGTATTTCAACCACACGGTGAGAACACTTTAAATTTTCGCTACATACCTATTAGGGGAGAGTAGGGATGTGTGTGTAGGGATGGGGGGGGGGAGTTCCATGCAATACATGCTGGGTATGTGATTGTGAAGTGTCGAGTTACTTATCCCCCACTGCCCACTCCCAATCTCCCACGGCTCGCCATCATTACCCCTACCCTCCCGCGTCTCCCCCGGATGCGAGATTTTTAACGGTCTATAGGAGAAGCCCGCGTCTCTTCAATGTACCATATTGTCTTAATGTCCATGTAAAATATGAACGTTGTAGCCCCACCCATTTGGTCAGAATCGGCCCAAATGGCACGAAAATATCGCAATAAAAATAAAAAAAAATCGTAAAAGTACGATATTCGTGAGAAATATTTCTTCGAGTGTACCCAAAAACAATACACCTCTTGGTTCAGAGATTTCGAAGGTCCCCTCCAATGTTCATCAAGATTGGATATGCCGTTTGCCCGGTAGAGAGCGAACAAACAGACAAAAAAACAAGAAAAAAAAACAAAAAACACCCGAGCTAAATCTTTTGGGGGTCAGTGAAATTGAAGTCTTCGCTTCACTCATCCAAAAACTAAAAAAAGATTAGAATGCCAGACTGTTGGTAATTGGAGAGAGCTTACCATCTTCCTCGTCATACTTATCAAAGTTGTATTTGTCTTCTTCCTTATTTGTTTGTTTTACGGTGTTTTCTTCCTTAGTCTCCGGATCTCGATTCTCTGTCCCAGTATCGCCCTCCTCATCTTCTACCCTGCAAAACATCAAGAGACATTTAACACAAACTCGGGGTCCATATTATACAATTCTTCTTCTATATTGAATGTTTATATTCTGTACAAGATTTTTTAAATTTGAAGTGTGCCAATTTTGTAATGGCTTAGTGTTAACTCAGTATTGAATCTTAATTGTTTCAAATTTCAATTACATATAGTTGATGTGTTTGATTGATGATTGATTGATTTTTTTTCTTTTCGAAATGTTTTTACTCTTTCCATGTAGGCCTAGACCATGAAAAGAGTAGGCCTATATTACATGTCATTGTAAATCTAGGCTAATACCGTACATAATTTAATACCAATAGGCCTATATTAAAATAATATTAAAAATCATTTACAATAATGTACAGAACTACATATCTAGACCAAGTAGGCCTAGTAGGTTAATAAAACATCAATTATGTCAGTATAAAACATCCTATTATGGCATGTAAAGTTACCTCCCCTATATAAAACAGGCCTATGGTTAATTAGTATGTACAACTTAAAGGCCGGTATTACAATGTCCCGCTAAAGTGGCAACTAAATTTAACTGACGGATAAGTTGTTATTACTATGGCAACCACCAATCAGAAGCTTAGAAATTATATTTTATGTATATATATATGTGGCTAGGATTAGGTTACAAATCTGTTGTTTTGTAGAGTGATCTGGGGCAACTTTCCTGTTTAATCTAGTGGGTAGGCCTAGTCCTAATCCATTTATATTTTTATTTTATGTTTTTTTTTTTTCATTTTTAAACAAATCAATTGAATAGAAAGTTCCCACCAGTTCCCTTTTAGCATATAAAGTAGATGCGGGCATAAGAAAACAACAATAACAACAACAACACTCTAAGTGGGAAATAATCAGGAACAATACATTAGTAAAAATTAAAATAATGGGATGTTAAAAATGTAAGAATTATTTATTAATAAAACATGCATGTAAAAAATCTATTCTCTACCACCGTGTAGCAAGAGCAACTGTAATAAGCAGTCCGCGGACCACCGGTTGAGAAGTGAGAACCACTGCACTAGGCTACTGTACAGGTCTAACTTTTCTAAGTTAACAACACTATTAGAAGGCCTACCTCAACAAAACTAAATTTACAACAAAAGCCTAGTAGGACTTCAACAATTGCAATTGCAATTGTTTCCATAGCCACAAACAATTCATTCACATAAAATTGCAATGTTTTAATTTGAAGATTAAAATAAATTTAACAAAAAATTATATTCGAACAAGATTTGAATCTTCGGAAAGGATCTGACCCACCTGACGACATCAAGTAGCGTAAGCTAACTGAGACTTCATGTGGTTCCAATTCGATCCATTCAGCAATACCAATAGGGTTTCCCTCAGAGAGCACTGCAGGAACAGGATTGTAGGTAGGCCTAGAGGTAGGTATGCTAGGCCCTGCTTGTTTAGGGATGACATGATTTTATGTGTTTTAAACATAGTATTCTTGGACCATGAAAGTTCTATCACTAGGCCCTACTAGCCTAGTGTCCATTATTTTACCATGCCTAAGCCAAACGTATACTTACTTAAGCGAGTCCTTAGTTTGATCTATTATTGCTTGCAATTCCTCTTCTGTCAGTTGGACCTATAACAAGAAAATGAGTTTAATTTTTAAAAGTGACTTGCTGGTGGAGATATAAAGGATGATGCATTTATTTATTTATTTATTGAATCCATGGACATGTATACATGGTACACATATCGGATATACATACATATGCCTAACCGTTACATATCACAAATAACAAATAAATAATAATAGATGACAAAAAACAAATAACAATTAACAGATAACAAATACAAATTCAAAAGAATACAATAACAATTATAAATTTCAATATGGTAAAACTTTAAGTGGAGGGATTTAGGAATTTGTCTAGAGAATAAAAAGATTTTTCTAGCAAATACTTCTTAAGGCAAACTTAAATGTTTGGAATTTTTTGTATCATATTCGGGTAATTTTTGTAGTGTAATGGAACGGCTTCACCCCCGGGTCTCCATTAACCCTTCCTTTAAACCCCAAAATATTTTTGGGGAATGCTATTTGCATGTCAAAAATGCAAATATAGCTATAATTTTTCAAAAAACTGTTTTTCCTCCCCCAAATGCAATCCCCACAGTTAATATAAAATAATATGTAATTGGAGGTTTATAAAACTTCGCAATAAAGTAAATTTGGTAAAGGGGAACGTAATCACCAGAAACTGGAATCGAGAACAAGAGATAAAAATATTAAACTGGGACTGAGTGGAGGCAAATAATTGTCTGAGCCGGGGGAAAAGGAGGCTTTTTTCGGGGCAAAAATCCCCGCAAAACACCCCTCGGCAAATCAAAATAAATAGCATGACTGGCAGGGGACACCAAACGATGTACCAATGTGCCGATGCACACTGGCCGCAAAAGTGGGAATTAATCCCCTCGCTGCTTTAAAGCAACCGATTATATTGGCTTCGGGAACAGTCCAAGGTTTTAAAGATGCAGCCAAGCTTACATCATCCCGTTTTTTTTTGGAGCATAAAGGGCCAAAAAGGGAAAACCAAGGGGTATATGGGGGAGAGGAAGCCGCTAGGGCGATTTTTTAAACGCGAGCCGGGTAAGGCAAAAAGAATTTTTTTGGGGGGGGAAATTCCCATGATTCCACGGGGCTAGTGGGCTGACCGCGGGGAGCTAGTGCTCAGGGGGAACACGGACGGCTTTGGGTTTTTGGGGTAGTGACCGGGGGAGGCTCGTGCTTGCCCGGGCCCCGGTGTGAAGTGAAGTTCCCGGGGAGGGCAACGTGCCTCCCCACTTCACGATAAGTTCGACGTTGCTTAGGCGGCCTAAGTCCGGGGGTCGAGGAGTTAGAAAGTGTTTTAAAAAGTGGCAAAGTTGAGTATAGAGCGTGGAGTAAATTGGGGTATTTTTTTAAATTGAAAGTGATTTGGTATGAGCGAAGTAAAGAAAAGCGTGGGTAAATTGGAGTATTATTTAAAATTGAAAAGGTTTTGTGAGCAAAGTGAAGAAATAGAACGTGCAACGAATTGGATTTTTTAAAAATTGAAAGCGAGCTGATGGAGGAAGTCGAGTATAAAGCGAACTGTGAATTGGAATTTATTTAAAATTAAAAGTGACTGATAGTGGCAATTTTGAATATAAACGAACTGGGGAATTGGGAATATTATTTAAATTTGAGAGTGATCTAATGGGGAGCGAACAAAGCAAAACTGTGGATTGGAATATTTTTTAAATTGAAGGAGTTGATAGTGAGCGAAGTCGAGTAGTAAAGCAATGTAATTTGGGAATTTTTTTAAAATTGAGAGTGATCTGATAGTGAGCGAAGTCGAATAGAAAAGCGAACGTGGATTGGAATATTATTTGAATTGAGAGCGATCTAATAGGGAGCAAAGCCAGGGAAATCACGTGGCTTGAACTGTAATTTAAATTTCCCTGTGGTACACGGTACGAACTAAAAGAACAACCCCGGAAATAAAAAGCGAGGCTGAAAAAGGACGGGTAGCAGTGACGACGGGGGGAATCGAAGTATCGATCGACGCCAGTGAAGTTCTTTACAGATGAAACTGCGGAAACCCCGGGATGATCAAAGACGCAAGCTTGGATTACTTCGTACCCGGTGTTGTATTTTTTTTTAAATCGACAACCCGGTTTTAAAAAATACGTCCCCGTGAAAACATCTTGAACTCACAACAAAGGGGACAGTGAGTACAAACACCAAAAATATTAAAATAGAAATTTAGTAGATTCGGCCCATCGACCACTGTAAATTTGGGCTCAGCCAATCATATGAAATAAAAGGCCGACTAGGTAGGGTTATATTTTGTACACCTTTTATAAACCGTAAAAATATCCCAAAATTGAAACCCACTACACTTTTTCAAAACCTCTGTAGATTGTGCTGCCTTTGTCCTGTACTAGACCATAGTGTTTTGGGAGGGTCGTCCACTGCAGTGGAACGAACACGGCCCCCAGACACCATCGGCGCCGCCAACCAGACAAATTGTCTGCAAGTCATCATTTGCCATAGAAAATTTTTTTCGGGGTTAGGGGCCCAGCTCCCGGGCCCAAACCCTGTCAATTTGGGGCCCTCCAATTATGACTTAGATTTACTTATTTTTAGTCAATAGGGCCCCCACCAATTAAAAGTAAAGTGTGTTTGGGGGGAAGGCCAATTAGGTCTAACGTCACGTATCTTTGACAATAGTTCCCCGATTGGGGACTAAATGTCCATGTACAATAGGGCGCCCAACTAGGGCTTTAAAACTGTCGAATGTGAATAAGAATGCGGCAAAGGAACGTGGACATTTTTAAAAATGAATGCCAAACGACGGGATAAAATTTTGGCTACTTTTCTTGTGTTGTGACTGTGATTGGTCAATTGGTGGGAAAAGTGGGGTTGGAAATGGAAAAAAGTTGGCAGCTGTTTAAATTAAGTTGAAGTTAGGGTAAAATACTAATTTGGGAAAAGTATGTCCTGCAAATGCCGCCTAGAGAGACCAGCGATTATTCTTGCAGCTCTTTTTTAATGAAAATTTTTCTTTGGGCATGGACAAGGGCCCCCAAAAAAGTATCCCATAAAAGGGATTGAAGATAAATGCAGATAAACAAAAGAAGGGATGATTCGCTGGCGTGTTTTTAAGTTTAGGGAGCATGAAGCGCCGCTTAGTGCCTGGAAACAATTTCGGTTTTATAGGGGGGCCAATCGGGGATTCAGTTATGGTTAGGCCTAGGACTTTGTTAGATGATGCCTTGAAATCTTTTTCCTCAAGACAATTAATGGGAGACCCCGTTTAAGGTGAGGTATAGAAAGTGAGGGACACTGTCTTTGATGGTTGCAAGGGTAAACGATTTTGCTCACATAATTGATTTGTAGAATTTCTTTAAGCCCTTTTTAATAAGAGGAGGTTGTTTTGTCAATAGTTTTGTGGAAGAAAAATTTGGGGGATCGTAATAGGGTTGTAAAATCTCCCGTAAAATGAAAATAGCTACTGCATAAGTTGTCATGGTATTTATATTAATAATTTTTGGAAGATCGTTAGTGTACAAAAAAAAAATAGAGGGCCCAAAAACTGAGCCCTGGGACCCAGTTTCTCTGGAAGCGGAGAAGATAAAAAATGGGTTGTAACCGTAGAAGATATTTTAACTATTGAGTTTTCATAAGAAAAATGCAATCCAGCTTGGGGAGGGCCAAAAATTCCTAGGGATAACATTTTTAGGAGAATCTGAGACTATAGTACAATGCCAGCAATTGCAGCATCACCGTGTCAAATGCATTTTACCAGGTAGATAGGGAAAAAAAAATTGCAGATGTAGTAGATCTTTTGATCGGAATCCGTGCAGGCTGTTTATTTATTTATTGATCCATGGGGGTTGTGCTTTTCCAGATATGAAGATAGCAAGTGCAAACTAGTTCAATATTTTTGAAAAAAGGTGACAGAAGTGAAATGGGACGATTTCTGCAATTATCTTTTTCCCTTTCTTGTGGGTTGGAAGATCATCGAGTGTTTAGTACTGAGGGGGAAAACTCCCCAAATTTAAAAGTTTATTAATTGCATATGAAAGGGAACAGCTAAGTGCCTGGAAGCTTAGTCACAATTGCACTAAGGGAAAACCATCCAAACCCAAAGAATTTTTGTACCTCTTTTTTATAATTTAAGGACCCCTTGAGGGCTTGTAGGAAAAGAAAAAATGATTGATTTGGACGATTAATATTGCTTAATAAGGGTCTATTCAGGCAAAGAACAGGGGGTGTGTTGCTAGGAGGGGAGCTGGGGCGGGGAGGAGGAAAAAGTAGCTGGCTTTTTCCCTTTAAAATTTGTTGAAAGAGTTCTACTATTGTAGAGTTATCCCCCTTTTTGATCGTTAATAGTAATAGTATGTTTTGAAAAAGTGGTTGGGGGGGACAGTTTCCCGATTTGATATTTGCCCGACAGTTTTGGGTCTATTGAAGAAGATTTTTTTTGAGGAGGAAAATTGATTTTACTTGTAAATTTGCTTTAGCTATTTTTTTTTCGAGATGGGTTTGTTTCTTTACATTTTATTCGCTTTTAAAAATGGATTAGGGGCTTGCTTTTTATAGGAGTGTGGGGAAGACGAACTCTTCAGACTCCAAGCAAAAATTTTGCAGTAAACCCTTTATTGCACTTTTCCGAGGTGATTAGTTTTATGCTTAGTGAGCGAGAAAAACCAAGTTGAATAGGAACAAACCGTGTGTGGAAAAAGAAAACCCCTTATGAAATGATTTTGCATCATATAGTGAAGACCATCTTTTTATTGGAGCTTTCCAAAAAATATTCAAAGTTTTTTTTTCGAGAAATTACGTTTGTATTCCGTGGTGCTTGGTTGGTTGTGCAGTTAAAATTTTCGGGTAAAGCAAGATGGGCAGAAAGCCGGTCAAAATACTATGGGGGAAGATTGCAGGGTTTAGGGTATTTTAAAATGTTTCTTGTAGAGTAGAGCTGTAGCGGGAACTCTAGTGGGGTGAAGATAGATGGGGGCATTTAATGAGCTATGACATCTTGGGAAAATGTTTCTATATTTGGGAAAGGGTCAAAATGTTTATGTTAAAATCTCCACGGCACATATTTCAGCCCCTTGGGTATTGTTTATTATTTTAATAAATACTGTGTCAAAATCCAAAAACTTTTTAAAGTCTCCCCCTAGGGGAAACTATATATAAGAGGATTTTAATTGTAAGTTGGTAATTCAGGGGAAAAGCTGTGCTTCAAAAAACTCTCTCAAACGAGGTTGTGTAAAACCAGGAATAGGAGTAATATCCAAATGTGGGTTTGAAAAAATAGTACTCCGCCGTAGGATGTGCTACGGCAAAAAACAATTTGCAGTACGGAGGGATTGAAAATGCGGAGACTTCTTGGGCAGAAAACCAATGTTCTGATAAAAAAAATGTCAGGGAAAATTGAAAAAAAAATAATTTACCGGGATTTCTTAATTTTGTTCCTAACAGATGATATTAAAAGGGGCTGTAAGGGATTACTAGTTTTGGAAAAAATTAAGGGGGGTTTAAGTCTGTTTGGGATCTGAAAATTTGAAGAGGAAAAAAGGCCCCAAACTGTATATTAATTTTACATAAGCGGGGTGGTAGTGTTTTTTCGCTGAAGCCTCCTTGGGGTTACACAAGACTACGTGTCCTGTTCACAAATAGAGGTATGTCATTTTTGGATGACGGCCCCTGCTGGGGTTCTCCCCCCAACCACAAGCATACCGTGTCCCGTTCACAATAAGGTGGGGTCAGTCTCGGGGTGACGGCACCCGTGCGGGCGCTCCCTTTCCCCACGTACAAGACAGTACTGTGTCATTTTTACAAGTGAGCTGACAGTTGTATCATCGACGGCGCATGTGCTGGCTTCTCCTCAATGCCAAAACAGTACATGCCCTTTCACAAGTGAGGTGAATCATCTCGGACAACGGGACCCGTGCTGGGGTCCCTCCTCCCGTACAAGACAGTACTTGACCCGGTTCACAAGTAGAGGTGGGTCCCGTCCCGGGTGACGACACCCCCGATGGGGGCTCCTCCGACACACACGACTGTTCACAAGTAGAAGTGAAGTCAGTCTCGGACGACAGCATCAGTGCTGGCATCTCCTCCGACGTACTAGTCAGCACAGTGCCCTGTTCATAAGTAGAGGTGACAGTCGTATCGGACGACAACGCCCTTGCTGGCACCTCCTCCGACGCACAAGACAGCACTGTGTCATGTTCACATGTAGAGGGGAAGGCTGCTTTGGATGACAGCGGTAGTGCTGGCTTATCCTCCGACGTACAAGACAGCACAGCCAAGTTCAGCAAGTCTTTAGTCTGAGGATGTGTTTGAGAATAAATGAGGATTTGTGTATTTGATTTCTTAAAGACAGAGTTCAATAATACCTTTTACCAAAGGCCAATACATCCGATCCGAGTCATAGCCTAATTAATTCTTATTATTAATTTAATTTAATTTTTAATATTATTAATTCTTATCTAATTGACCTCGGTATGATAGCCTAGCTAGGCTAACAATGGCGGTAATTGCAAGATAACGTCGGGAAAGGCCGCCGTGTTTGTCTACCGGGACTGGGAGCTCTATTATATACTATACTATATTTCTATATAACTTCTCTCTTTATGTATAGCCTATATTATCTTTTGTTGTAAAAAATGTAAAATATCTTTAAATAATTAATGTTAAATTTCTATGTATTATGGCTTAGGAGGAAGAACAATCGAGCTGGATTGAACCTCGCCTTTTTGTTGTTAGGTTACCTACATGTTTCTGTATGTATATCAAACAACAAAATATAAAGTACTTCTATTACTATTACTATTGTTAGTTAATTACATTTTACTTTTTGGCACTTAGGGGTAATCTAGATAATTAAAATCATTAGGCCTACATGTACATAATTTCAAAACAATAAATTTACAACAACATAGGCCTAGGGGAGGCTAACAATTTACAATACCGGTACATACAAACACATGGTAGGCCTAATTAATTATCTTGACATCTCAGTTCTACGCTAATGCAATATAAACTTTCTTATTCTTAGTTATAGGGCCTATAGACAGGGCTCAAAATTACGGTTGCCAACTTGCCATTGGCAGTTCAAATTCACAGATGACGAGCTCATTTTAAGGGGGGTGTTTTTTTAAGTTTTTTTTTAGTGGTGGCCTAGGCCTAGGCCTATGCTTTTTAGTGTACAAATAAAGTAACTTGTCATTAACGACTTGCAGTTCAGTTAGTATTGTTACCCACTCACTAATTTTAGTAGGCCTAGGCCAAAGTGATAGTACTGAAGATGAGCATAGGCCTACTTTGGATATGCCTAGGCATACCCCATTATAAACATCAGCTAGAAAGAGCGGAGTATCTTACTCCCCAAAACTAGAGGCGAGCTCTGGCAATCGTCGTCGGGGACCTTGTCCCCTTCCCTTGACGACCCCCCGGCGACGATGACAATGACACAACGAACGATGACAAAGACGATGACGACCGCGACGTGAGAAACCCCCCTTCCTCCCCTCACCCGTGGCTGGTTCTGACCAGCATGGGCCCCTCCTCCCCACCCCTCTTAGGCTAGAGTGGTGCATTATGACCTAACGGTTGACGCGTCCTTAATCCAAATAAACCAAAAAAATATTAACTTAATATGTAGGGCCTTCTGTTAAAAGTAGGCCTACGATAGAGGTAGGGCTACCAACTGTGATGTTGCTCAAAGTGTGTAGATTTTCATCAAAATGACTGTTATATGCAGAAAATTCCCCCCGGACCCCCCACTTGACGGGGGGAGTCCCCCTGGACCCCCCGTCGTTTAAATCTTCGAAGTCCCTATGGCGACTTGGTTTTTCATTTGGCTAGTACCCATTACATTGAAATTTTGAGCCCTGCTATAGGCCTAGTAGGGCCTAGCGTTCCCGTTATAAATCTGGCAATTAAGCATCAACCTTCGGTTTACATTTAAGGGCCCATTAAATTGAGTAGAGCCTAGCTAACTAGTATTGGGCACCAAATCGACATGTAGATCGCAGCACTGGCGGCGCGCTACGTCACAACATGGCTGGCGTAATTGTGATTCCGGGCTGGAGCGTATATGGCGCTAACGTGTGGTAGTCGCGCCGGTTATGACAATTCGGGGATTATTTCCGATCTGTTCACTAACATTTACCTTTCTCGCACACGCATTAAATAAGATATATATTTTCATCTACGGTTTGCATTTGTTACGCTCTTATACAACCACAAGTAGGCGTAATTGCGTAGGTAGGTCAACTATAGCCAAACTTGAACCTTCCTATTCATATATTTCTGAATGGGATAGGGATGAAATGTAAAATTATATAATAATATCATCATAATAGTTGGGTATATTATTATGTTTGAGCGTAAGAATATTCAGAAAATAATTCATAAGCAGATTATTATTTATTATTTAATTACTTCTATAAGTAAAGTTGCCAGCCGAAATTGGTATTGATCCTAGGAATTATTACCAAATTTGAAATTAGAATGTTAAGTTTTTGAAGTGAAAAGAGTCTGTTTGTTGTATCAAGAAATATTTTGCAACAAATTGATATTACACTGAACAGCGTAGTGCAAGGTGCAATATTTAACGTTTTCCCGCGATAATGTAATAACAATAAATAGTACAACTTGTATTATTTTCATCATATTCCCTGAAAATGTCAATAAATTAGGCCTACATCTATGCTATAATTCGGATGTTGTCAATTTGTAATCATCGACAAAGTGTGCTTTATTCAGAACATGACGAAACTTCTAAAAATACTTGGCTGCAGAAATTGGTATTTACTATGAAAAATGTTAATTGAAAACGATTTTTCCGAATTTATTACTATACATAGGCCTACTTTTTTTGTTGTTGATAAAAACGCACTACAGTGTAGTAATTTTGAGGTAGCCCATCACATACGAAACAAATTGAATGTAGGCCTATGTGCTATGTAGGCCTGTATGTGTAACAATTGGGAATGGTGTGATAGCCTATTGGCATAAGCATGAATTAAAATTATTGTCTGAAATTGTAAAACGCGATTTAATATGAGTGTCGGTGACGGGTAAAAAACAATAAGATAATTATTAAAAAATGAACATAAATGAATAATAAATTTATCAAACACAACGGGAAAACTCAGTAGGTGACACCACACTGTCATCTGACTATATGTTTTCGGACTTTATCCCTGGACTTAAATGTAAGAATAATGTTAATATTATTAAGAGTAGGCCCTACCGAAATTTAAATTGAGATCACGATTATTTAAAAGTTGTTATAAAGAGTTGTATTTTAAAAGAGAAATGTAACCCTTGCGTCAGGTGTCTACTTTATAGTGCACTTACAGACCCCATTCTTTCATTTAAAATTTGTTTTCTTGTGATAACCATAGCAAAAATATGTCTTTATTTTATTTCTAACGTTCAACATCCGTAAACAAAACGTATCACGCCGAAAACTCAACTTTTTAGTTACATCTACACGTTCTTCCACGTTATTTGCCGCTGTCTCTACCTGAGTGATCACTACTGCTAGGGTTCTACGTTCCGCCAACAGGGCCGCGCTAGTGTGCTTTTTGGTGCCGAATATGCCAGCATTGTGTATAAATTATCATTAATTATCTTTCTCGAATATACCGGTAGGCTACTCATTATGACACAAAACCATAGCAACATCAAAATGTCCGGCCAAATAAACTATTTTTAACAAATGTCAATTTAAAAAACTCTAATACCCTAGGCCTATTTCTTATACAAATTGTGGAACTTAGGCCCTACATACCCTACTACTACTAATAATGGAGCTGGTGATAGGGCGATAGCGTAATTGGGGCATTGAGCTGCCATGTGTTAAGCGGATTTTCTGTTGTTCTGTAAAAAAATTATAACTAAGTTCAAGATTTTTTTTTAATTAAATAAAAATAGATAAAAATAAACTTAAATTAAAAAAAAATAATAATTAAAAAAAAAAAAAAAATTTACTATTTTTATAAGAAATAATTATTCGATTGCGCTCAAATTTCACACGAATATATAAATTTATAAAATTAAGGTTCTGTGAAAAATTCATTACAATAGGATAAAGCATGTAGGTGTTATAAGTCAAAAAATTGTTTTAAAAAGAAAAAAAACACAAAATTTATATTTTCATGAAACACAATTTTTCAATTGCGCTCAAATTTCACACGAATAGGCCTATCTTAATTCATAAAATTAAGGTTCTGTGAAAAAATAATTGAAATCGGTTGAAGCATGTAGGTGTTATAAGTTGAAGAAATTTTTTTTAAATCGAAAAAAATCGTAAAATTGCAATTTTCATGTGAAATAATTTTTCGATTGCGCTTAAAAACGTGACAGTTCTAAGTTCAGAGATTTCGAAGGCCTCCATAAAATTTCATGGCAATTGGAGCATTAGTTTAGCCGGAATCGTGTTAACAAACACACAAAAATACAAAAAAAGAAGAAAAAAAAACATTCCCGATTTTTTCTCCAGTGTAGTGAAATGGAATCTTCGCTTCGCTCACTATGCTCATCCAATTAAATATACATTTCAATAGGGTCTAACACTTTTGTTCTATAAACCCCAAAAAATCAATTTATAAGACAAAATTAACTTGATTCAGAATAGCTAGGAATCACTGCCTTGCTGTGTGTTTACTTTAGTTTATGGTGCCCAAGCGGGACGCATAGTGGCGGGTGGTGGTCTAAGCCCCAGCCGCCCTTTTGCGGAGGGCGATCTTTTTTGACCATACTACAGTTATTTTGTCATGTTTTAACTTAAAAATGGCAACTCGAGTGATTACCGTTTTGTTTATGTAGTAGGCCCTATATGTAGGGATGGTTGTTTTTCGCAATGAGCGATAAAACGAAAACTGTCATTTTCAATTTTTAGGTGCATTTTTTTGGTTTCCTCCATGCTACGCCTTGTGTGGAGTTCAAATCAAATCGCGAAATAAGTCAAATAACACCATAAAATGGCAATAAAACAAATTATGGCTCAACTCGCCAAATAACACCACACTGTGCACTTCTTGCCAGGAATGTACCATTATTTACGATATTTGATCAATTTTCGATAATCCCAGCCCAATTCCCGTAAAAATGAACAAAAACAAGCGAAAATAAATTGCCGGTAATTCAATTGCTTTGCTTCACGGCTTTGAAAGAATGTTCATTCACATGCTTACAGCACGGTAAAAATGACATACAATGCTCAGTTGAAAAAAATGCGGCACAAAACATTGTGCGCCGCGCCAATGTTTAAACATTCTGAAACGCAAGCTACACAAAGAAACCAGACTCGCTCGCCCCTAGGAGCCAATCGAGAGCCGCATTCCTAGCTTGACAAAACTGTACCCCCACCCCACCCCCAATGTTAGTAGAAGTAGTAGGTAGTAATTACAGTTTTCAATTAAAAAATAACACCACAAAACACAATTTTTTTTTTAAACGAAATTTTGAAAAAAAATAACACAATTTTCAACCATCCCTACCTATATGTATCAGTGTTCTAGCAGGTTGGAATATTGTGGAGGAGGGGGGGGGGAGCTAGGGGAAGAGGGGAACAAAGAATTTGTGTTTATCTTTGTAGATGTGGAACGTTCTAGCAATGCTCTTTATGTTTTTATCACTTCGCATGTTTTTCTATATTGTGTCGTCCACCGTGGTCTATAGAAAATGTTGCTTTGCAGATCGTACAAAACACTTTGTCATTATTAGTCTTGTGTTGGTTGAACAAGGTAAGGAAAGTCCTTCACTTCCGAACATCGTCATTGAAAACACACTTACGTTTAGGCGGCGGCTTTTACACATGGCACTGTCGATACAAGACGAAAGAACACTAACTACTAATACACGTCCTTTACATGAGTTTTTATACTGAAATTGAAGACTTTTTATAGGTAGGCCTAATGAAATGAGAACTTTTTATTTGCTATTTCTCAGGGTCCCTAGCTATAGGGCCTATTATTGTTATACTGTGGTGTAGTTGTCTTATACTTACAACATTTACAACAACGCAGATGTATTCTGTATCTCAGAGGCTGGTAAAATGGCAGAGAAAACAGACAAAAATCTAAGTGACCTTAAAACTCCCAACTACGTCATCCACATCCTGGTGAGAAGCAGAACGATCTCTTCAGGCTTGATCGTTTTGGAGGGGAGGTCAACCCTGATCTCCACCTTCACAGTCACACATAAAATGGAGCTTAGTGGCGACAAGATTGAAATCGCTTCCCTGGACGTCTGGATGGGGACAAATTAAGTATACCAATTCATATGCTATACAACCCTCACACAAAACATACCAGCTGCCCTCGAAACCATCAACGTTTCGAGGAAACACAATCATCGTTGGCGATTTCAATGCTCCGCATAAAGATTGGGACTATGAGTCGACCACTCCATTTTGGACAAACTGTAGCAGAATTGGTCTACTCGAACGCACTCTTCCTGCTCGAGGAACCCGGACAAGGAAAAAACAGGGCCACTTTCCTCTCACTTCCGGATACACTTCCCGACCAGATTTTTGTCATGGACCACTCATCAATTGCGGATGACCTAAACAAGAAAATCTCGATTCCCCCCTCAGGGTTGGGTCATAAGGTGATTAAAATCAGCGCCATCAAGAGCGCTTAAAAAATGAGCAGTATCCCTACCTGAGGTGGAACTTCCAAAACGGCAAATGGAAGGGACTTCACAAAAAACCATGGGAAAATCTGGCCTCCACCACCCTCTTCTGGGCAACCCCATCGAGATAAAAAAACTGTTGGAGGAGAAAATACTGGGAGCGCACGCGAACACTTTACCAGAGGCTCCCGAAAAAACTACAAACCCTTTTTTGGAGCAGAAAAGCTTGAAAATCTGAGGATAAAGCGTAACAAATGTAGACAAGATACAAAAACAGCAAAGACCCCAACCAGCAAAGAAAAGCTTCTTGAAGCTCAAAACAAACCTCACCAAAGAAATTTCGACGAGGAAAAAGAGCAGAAATTTAAAAATTTTCTTTTGAATCTGGACTATAAAAAAGACTCCTACAAGGCTCACATCTACATTTCCAAAAACTTATGTGGGAAAAAAAAGCAAAGCCAGAAGAAGAAAATGTTCCTCTTCTCTATAAAGGAAATAGGCAGTGACTAACAAAGAAAAGGCTGATGTCCTGTGCAGACACTTTACCACCATAAGCAGCCCTCTAAGAAGAACCCCAAAAAAGTTGCCAAAATTTAAGTACAAGCACATGCCAAACAACGCTTAAAATCGGCCTTTCACCCCCAGAGCTGGATTATGCAATCATCAAACTAGACAACAAAAAAGCGCCTGGCCCTGAAAAAGATTCTGTTGAATTCCTTAAACACCTGGGACCAAAGGCACGGAAACTTTGTCCTCGACCTCATAAACAGTTCCTGGACCAGTGAAGCCCCAAATCAAGCTGGAAAATTGCCTTCATCACGCCAAATTCTGAACCCTGAGAAAGACGCCTCTGACCCTGCCAGCTATCGTCCAATTGCCCTCACAAGCGCCTTGCAAAGACGGCTGAGAAAATAGTCAATGCACGCTTGGATAATTACCTCGAAAGCAAAATACCCTCAAACGCCGAAGACCAGGCAGGTTTTCGACAAACCGAGGCACCACAGACCAAGTCGCCTACTTTGCGCAGACAGTCCCAAAAAGGGTTTCAGCAAAGGTGAAAGCACACTGGCTGTCTCCATCGACCTTTCTGGAGCTTTCCCACCTCCCCCCGACCGGTCATGGGCAGTCAAGCAGATGATCAAAGATGAAGTACCAAACAACATTGTCAGATGGCTCCACGACTTCATTAACAAGAGGCGTATCAAGGTGGTCCCAAAGGTGCCCATAGCAAAACCCCGTAAGACCGCGAGCCGGAGTGCTACAGGTACAATCACAGCGCCGACCGTCTTCAAAAATTGCAAATCAATGGACCCCATCAAACTATTGAATCGAATACCTGGCCTTGTCGTCAAAGTTTTTGCAGACGACTTTGTTTATCTTCTTCACAGGAAAATGTCCGGTTGGACCGTTTTGGGCTGGAGCAAAAAATGGGCCTCGCCATGACGATAGCTGCAGGCTGGATCAAAGTGCACGGCTTTAAGATAAACTGCAGCAAAACCATCTTTCACCTACTTCACGATGAGTCCAATCCCTTCAAGTTCAACATCACTCTTGATGGCGAACAGATTAAAAAAAGACAGATGGAGATGAAAATACCTTGGCGTGATCTCGACAAAAAAATGACCGGCAAGATCCACTTTGAAAGGCTGCAGAGAAGGGCCATAAACGATTACGACTCCTTCAAAGGGTATTGGTTGGTCCTGGGCGCAAAACTAGACACTCTGGCGGCTGACCCACAAAAAAGTACATCAGACCCGCCATTGAGTACGGCACCGAAGTCTTTCCTGCCGCCGGGCCGCAACGCACGCCAGCCCCCTGTCGACAGAAATCCCAAAATCGAGCCCTTCGCCTCATAACGGGAGCAGTGAAAACCACCCCAATTATCGCCATGGAGTGGTTCAGCCAAATTGAGCCTCTACAGCTAAGAAGAGAGCAGCGCGCTGTCCAACTGCACGAAAAAACTGGGCGCGCCTAAACCCCGACAAATGGGCTCAACTACCCACCTCAAAAATCAAGCGCACACTAAAATTTGCTGAAACAGTCCACCAACTGAAGAGTAAAAAATGGGCCTATCCTCCTAGAAGCACCACGTGCACCACTTGAACGTACCACTCCCCGAGTTTCTGCCGGACAAGTCCAATCAGCTTGCCCCGGGGACCAAATTGACGGCATCGAGAAGAAAGATGACCATGGACCATAAAGAACTGAAAGAGCTTGCTGAGAACACATGAAGAAAGCACTTTCCTCTTCAAGAGTGGGTGCAAAATCTTCACAGACGGCTCCTATGACTCGGCTACAAATAGAACAGGTTACGGCATCCACTGCATCTTCTTTGAAGAAGCCACTCCAATGGGAGCTGGCGAAACATACTTCGACGCTGAGGTCGCAGCCATTGCCAGGGCGGCCGAAAAAATCGCCGAGACCCCCGCCTTCCCCCCCAACAAGACAAAAATTTGTGATCCTAAGCGACAGTGTCTCAGCCATCCAATTTGTCTCTCAAGCCGAACCTCCATCCTAAATCGCTGGCCCTTTTCAAAAAACCCTTGTCGGCATCCGACAGCAAAAAAAAACTATTAGAGACTCAATGGATCCCCGCCACTGCAAGATCATGGGGAAAAGAAAAAAGGGAGACTTCTTGGCCAAAAGTGCCACAAAAGCCACCGCAAACCACCAGCAGCGCCTCTCTCCTACCAAATGTCAAAAAATAAGATCAAGTCAACCACAAAAAGGATCTTCAGAAACACCCCAGCTAAGAAAACTTCACGACTAAAGAACTGGTTTGGACCGAGATCAAAAAGGGCCAGACAAAGGGCTGGTCCCGGGGAAAACGGCCACCGCCCATTTCCGGCTTGTAACCGGTCAGAGTCTTGGGAGCACCACCTGCACCGCTTCAAAAATTACTAACGAACCGGCCACCTGCGAACTTTGTAATTTAAAGATCAAGACAGAGCGCAAACTCTTCAGATGCGCCGCCCTCAAGAATGACATTGACTCCCTGCCCGATGACCTGAGCAGGATAGAAAAGGAGGCAGTCTTATATTGGATAGCAAGACAGAAGAATGGCTGAAGAGGCCAACTTTGCACAAGAAAAAAAAAAAAAAAAAAACATTTACCCTGATTTAGTTCTTCAGTGGGGCAAGCAGGCCTACCTCCTTGGTTTCTTTAGAATTATCCTAAGAAATAGGCCTAAGTAGCCCTACTAGCATTTAGTTTTGGGCAATGAATAATTTATTCGCTGTGGCTATTTAACCGTAGAAACGGAAAAATTATGTTATACATTTTAACCGTACACTCTACTATGGTAAATTTAAAGGATTCTATTTTAACCGTAGCTAAGGGAATGGCGGTAGAGTGTAGCTGTAGACTTTAGGCCTAGGCTTACGGAAGATTTACGACCACTAAACCAGAGCTACGGGAAAGTTTTGTACCTTTAGGCCTAATTCTATGCCTACAGATGAATTGTGTATGCTTAAATTCCTACAAACAATCTTTTAGTTGGCTGCAAGTGACTAGGTGCACACAAGCTGCGCGTCAAAGGCGGCCAGCCTAGACGTAAAAATTAGGGTGTTGTTGCTCCCGTACATACAGTAGCGCAAATCTATTTGTAGGATTCTTTACTTTCAAGACTGTGACCTGAATTTTCTGGCATAATTATTGATACCAAATTCTCTAGCCTAGTGTAGGCCTATATAATAGGCCTAATTGCTATAGCCAAAATGTGTTTTATAATTGACCCAAAGAATCTGCATCAAAGCGATCGCATGTGGGCCTCGACGTTAGTCGAAATCGCAATACTTACTGCAAAAAAGTCTAGTAGGTAACCCTAGGCCTGAAGAAGATGGGGAGGGGGAGGAGCTTACGGGATTCATGTTGCTGTCTTTCTACGCAGTCATGAAGGAAATTCAAGCAAAAAAAAACTAACTAAAAATCCTTTAGACGTTTCTAGTTTAAGTGTAAAGGAGTATCAAAAAACATTGTGTTGCATCAAATGATAATTTTGCATCAACAAACACACGATTACAGTCAGGTTGTCAGAACAGGAATGGCGACCGCCGATCCCGCGGAAGCTTATTAGCCTATTTATTTTTATTTTTTTCAATTGTCATGACATAATACACATTATACAAAACAATATAATACCAGTCAAACAATTTATGGTAGTGAGAATTAGAGCATGCCCCATCCATACCACATAATAATATGTGTCTCACTACCATTTACTTATACCTCTATTATGATACATAAATGATACAACTAAATAACTATGAATGATATTCTACAGTGATGGATGCGCTTATTGAAATTGATGAGATTTGGATGATTGATGGTAATTTACACTAGCCTATACATTGTGAATGTATGTGCCTGTCTGTGTGTGTTGACTTAGTGTGGTTGTCGGTGTGCGTGTGTGTGTGTGTGTGTGTGTGTTGACTTAGTGTCCCATACCTTTGATTATTTCTGATCTTCGTTTTTGCTAGGGACGATTTGTTATTGTTAATTTTTCCGTAGCCTATAAGTGAGCATTAATAGGGCCTATTCCACGCCATGCTATTATTTACCATACCTACTGGAGAATTGATTGTACGAGAGCCATGTAAACCGTTCTTAATGTGCTAAAGTGGGCATTACACTAGGAAGTAAGAAAAGTAACAGAGAAAAAAAGAAGAGAAAAAACTTCTCAAAGCCATCACACCCACACATGACACTTCGGAACGAAAAGATAAAGTGGGCGCGTGGCGCCACCTCTCGGCCTTCCTGCAAAACTATTGTGCGCTGTTGTGGCAAGAGTGTGTAGGCCTACTAAGGTACGAGTACGACGATGTTTTCTTATCGCAATTTCCGCATCTCGTTCATCGAAACTAAAATCCATACTGTGTCTTGGCCCTAGAAGATGCGGGAGAAACGGTAGTGACAGTTTGACGGAATGAGTGACATCAGCTGTTTGTTTTTGTTATTTCCCCACCGCCACGTTTATGTTCACATCTCCGGGAAAGGCAGCTGGGATGTCTTTATAAACCTGTCGACTTAGGGCTATTCCCCAAGTTGTAGGCCTAATCCATGGCAACATTACCAACCAATCACGATCAACTGTTCAAGGTTACTTTACTTTTCTCTTTTCTCTTTTCCGACTAGTTCTGAAAGTTTTACTTTTTACTTTTAGACTTTTCAGTGTGATAGCAACGGGAAAAGTCCCGTAAGCTAGGCCCTATGCTAACTCTACTTCTAACAAGTTACTTTTCTATTCACTTTTCCTTTTCACTTCCCGGTACCGGTAATACTATCGTATAGGCTAGAGGGTACCCCGGTTCAAACCGACGTGCGCGCGCATCTCCACTGCAGCCAACTTACACAATGCGATAGTAACTACATTAGAAACAATAAATTTGCCTTGTTAGTTGTTACTACTTAGGCCTACCGTATTGTCCTGAATATAAGCCTACCCTTTTTTCATTAGTTTAAGTCTCAAAGTCCCTTGCCAGCTAATATTTGCATATGCTTTTGCATATGCTTTTTAATATTTCGACAAGAAAAGTTAGGGGGTCGGCTTATATTCAGGGTCGGCCTATATTCGGCACAATACGGTATGTTAAAGGTGTAGCCTAGGTAGGCCTACTTTCGTTAGGATAGTCGACCTTTCCGCCTAGTTGTAGTACGCCGCACTAGTTCTAGGATATAATCGATAAGAGCGCACCGGAAATCCTTACCGTTAAAAACGGGGTTGGGGATACTACTTGTTGTTACGCGGTTGGCAGCATTCGTTGAAAAATTTACGAGCGAAGCGGGGTACCCTATACCTACGATAGTTTTACCTAATATTTTGTATTGCCGAGTAGTGTTGCAATCAGAATTTCCAACTTGTCCTAAGTCGCAAGGCTTTTAAGTAGTAAGTCGTAACGAATTGCCCAAAATCCAATTCTTACGACTAGGCCTCACGACGGAACAGTGAGCTGTGTGTGTGCGAGTGAGAAAAGAGAGAGCGTCTAATACGTAGGCAGACTCAGATTTCTTACAACTTAAGCTACACCATGTGACTAAAGGCCGATGCACAATTGCCCGGCAACGACAACGGGAACATCACCAAGTTTTAACTTTCCGTAACGTTCCCGTCCAGTACCTTACCGGAACCAATCGGAATCAAGATGTGCACGTCCTAAAACTATTTTATCAACTGATTGATGGTTTGTACGCGAGTAATATGCGAAATAAATTAAATAAACATAAGCGGAATAACAAAATATAGGGCCTAATTAACACACTTATTATTTGATTTGTTCCCGTCGGCTTGCTTCACGGGCTGTTGTGCATCGAAGCTCTTAACGTTAGCGTCTTCCCGTTCTCGTTACCGGGCAATTGTGCACCGGCCTTTAGACCTTGCGCCTTATGCGGTAGGCCTACTCTTTCGGTTGGTATGGACAGTTTTTTTTATGTGTACCTACAAAACCTTTAACGTCGCTATTTTAAATCTAAAGTAGGCTACCTACAAAGCCTTTAACGTCGCTATTTTAAATCTAAAGTAGGGGGGCCTTCCTACTGATCAAAAACTGTCCATACCAACCGAAAGAGTTCCCCTTATGCCTTAGAACTAGACCTAGGCCCTAGTTGTGAATGATGCTCAAGACACAGTAGTAGGGTTACCATAACGTCCGTTAAAGCCGGACATGTCCTCTTTTTTGATGTCTGTCCGGGCGGCTTTTTCAAAATAATGCAAATGTCCGGTTATTTCACACCAATTCCATGCAGAGGCGCATGCGCACCCTTCCGCCCCCTCACTAACCATCCCATTACCATCCACCGACCGTAAATCGCCGAATACGAGCAGCCATCATGTCCGAGCGTGTCACAACACGCCAGGCTATGCAGCAAGCAGTGTACTGTCACGTGATTTATGGCGTTTTCCATTGGCCAGCACTCAGGTCGCACTAGTGCGCCCTAGTGCGCACTGAATTGCCACTTGTCTTTTCATTTGTTCGTTTTGTAATGTATTCTAACGGAGGTTGACAACAATGACATCTCTGCACTCGCCGAGTGCATGCCAATGGAAAACGCCATTAGTTACCATTTCCATACGTTTCGTGCCTTGTGTCCACGTCGTACGGCGTACGTAAGGAAGTGGAGTTCGCCTAGGCCACTTGTCTTAGTTCGTCATAAAAAATAGTGTTCATTTAAAAAATAACCCCTCAATTTAAAAGGCGTCGGCACAACTGTCCTTCCTTGACCCTTGTTCAGATCGCTCTAAACGCTATCCTGACGGTAAAAATGTCCCAAAAAAAATTCGCCTCCGGCGGCTGGGGATCCGCCCCAGACCCCTTGTAGTTCGCGAATGTCTGTGAACGAAATGTCCTCTTTTTTGCTGAGACACTTATGTAACCCTACACAGTAGGCCTACGCCTAGGTCTAGCTATGCCTCTAGGCTGAGCACAGCTTAGGCCTTCTTTCTAAGCGTTTTAAGTCAATAAGTTAGGCCTACCAAGGCCCTAATATGTCTAGGCTAAGAAAATTCATAACCTTGCGTAGGACTTAAGGCCGGTGCACAATTGCCCGGGAACGACAACGGGAACGACAACGAGAACGGGAAGAAAGTTGAATCACATGTTAACTTACGACACGATGCACAATAAAGCTTCTCGTTGCCGGTGTTCCCGTATCCCGGCAACGACAACGGGAACATCACCAAGTTTTAACTTTCCGTAACGTTCCCGTTCCGTACGTTACCGGAACCAATGGGAATCAAGATGTGCACGTCCTAAAACTATTTTATCAACTGATTGATGGTTTATACGCGAGTAATATGCGAAATAAATTAAATAAACATGCGCGGAATAACAAAATAACAAAATATAATCAACACACTT
>JAMZAV010004918.1:0-82427 GCA_024449915.1 Sweltsa coloradensis
AATTTTTTCCTCAATCTATTTAGGGGGTTAATAAGGGGCAGTCAAATACGGCATTTTTGAGGAAATGACAAAAAAGGGAAAAACCCAAACCGGGTTTTTTAAAAAAACAAATTCCGATTTTGCAGACCGATTTTTTAGAAAACTTATGGAAGCTTTCATGAACCCGTACAAAAGTTTTTTGTATTCCCCCAATCGATTACTTACGGATTTCCCGGATTGTTTGATGCTGGGTTGAAAATTGGGAAAAATTAGCTGGTACCCCAATGAGCAACATTAACCACGATTTTGTGAGTAACCTTTTTGGCCCTAACAAAAACTATAGAAGACATTTTTTTTTGTGGGGAAATTGAATGAAGAATATTTTTGCCATTAAAAAAACATTTTGTCTATCCCCACCAATAGGGAGATATTTGTAACCAACCCCTTTTGGGCTGCCTTTTTCCAATGGCGGCCGAAGCTCCAGCCGATTGTTAAAGCTTTTTTTGTATGTTCAAAATATTTTTTGAGGAAGGTCTCTGCAAAAATTTCAGCGACATCGCAATTTTTTTTCTAAAATCAATATCAGACTTTTTTGACGGATTACCCCCCACAAATGCAAAAATTTTTTTAAAAAAAAAAAAAAAAAAAAAAACGGCGGCCAAGTTTCCCCTTTTAAAAAGTCTTCGACTGTGAATGCTAAAAGATACGTCAAAATCATAGAAAAAAATGTTTTGTCCATTAAATTTTGGTTCATTCGAGAACTCTAAAAAAGCTTTGGGCCAAGCAATTTTTTTTAGATTTTGATTTTAAAAAAATTTTTATTTTTTTACCAGGAAAATTGTTGGAATAGAGTGGGCGTCAACAGGCGAAATGATCTTACTTTTTTTAATGCCCAAACTAGGAGAAAGAATAAAAAGCTTGGCTCAACTTTTATATCTCACAGCATTCACAGTCGAAGAACTTTTGAAGGAGAGGATTGGCTGCCGTTATTTGTTTTTACAAGGAAAAACACGCTAAAGTCCCGTCGCGTTGATGGAATGCGCTTTTTTGTAAGGTTTTTAGTTTGCGTGGGATTTATTACTTAACAAGTGCCTTTTGAACGCATTGCTTGATGATTGTTTGTCAAGTTCTATTGTTTACTGGTAATTATTATGAATAAACCTAAAAAAAAAATCATATGAAAAAAACCTTTAATTCTATGGATTCCCTTGTTTAGGCTAACTTTTTCAACTTTTTCTTTCAAAAAGCAATACAACACCATAAGCTATTAACGTCCATGTTGAAATACGCATCACGTTGCACCTCACCCGTGGTCAGAATCGACCCCAAATGTTTCACTGAAAATATGCCCACTAAAAATCACGAAAAAAATCGAAAAAAAAAAAAAAAAAATAAAAAAAATAAATTATAAAAAAAAAAACAACTTCTCCCTAATCCTCCTACAAAACAAAAAAAAAAAAAAAAAAAAATATAATAAATAAATAAAAAAAAAACAAAAAAAAAAAAAAAAAAAATTAAAAAAAAAAAAGTACGATATTCATGAGAAATATTTCTTCGATTGTACCCAAAGGGACAATACACTCTAAGTTAGAGATTTCGAAGGTCCCCTTAAATTGTTATCACGATCGGTTATGCCGTTGACTGGTAGAGATGTTAACAAACAGACAGGAAAAAACAAAAAAAACATCCGAGCTAAATTTTTTGAGGGTCAGTGAAATTGAATCTTCGCCTTCGCCAATCCAACAATTTTTTTGTATTGTGGGATATTACCAATCTTTTTTTGTTTGGCTTTTTGCCTATTAAGGCGTTGAATGATGGACTTTGAATGCCTGAAATTTGTTAGTTTAGAGTGTTTTTTGCCTTTTTTGGCACACGGGTTCCACCAAATTTGCTTCCTTGTGTTTGAAGCACTAGGATATTTATAATGGATTTAGAGCATGTTTAAATTTCAAGGTTTGCTACAAATTACTACGCCTAAAGTAAATTATACGTTTTGATTTTAATTTTGATTTTCCCCGGTTCCACCCTATTGGCCGGTTTGGGTTTGAAAGTAAAACGTGATTGCGCAATTAGGAACATCTAAGTGTGGTTAAAGTATCAAAGTTTCTAAGATGTACAGTTTTCTCGTATAGTGTCTTATTATAAGAGTATTCGGAATACCTAGCTTGTTGATAATTTTGATTGTCTCCCGGTACCCAGTACCCAAATTTTTCATTCCATATTCAAAAGTTATAAAGAAATGACAGATATCGAGTGATTCCCGTTTGAAAATTCTCATTATAGCGTTTTCTTTGATTGAGAAATATTTTTAAATTCAGGAGTGTTTTTTTTACTTTTTTGGGCCCATGTCTCCTTAAATTAGTCCATTGTGTTTTAGGAAGCTAGATATATATAATTGTTTAAGAGCATCGATAATTTCAAGTTTGTAAAATCAACCATTATGTCCTTAGTTATTACGTGTTTGATTATCATCCAAATTTTGATTTTCTCTGTCCCTGTTAACCGATTTGGGTTGTGAAAGGCAAAAAGGCACTGCGTGTGACGGTATCATCTAAAATGTGGTCTAATTTTTTTTTCTTCAAAGTTCTAAGATGCACCGTCTTCTTTACAGGTCTTAAACGCCCGCGGAGAAATTAGCTAGCAAGCTAGTAGCCAGCCAGCCAGCCAGCGGAAGGATTTTAACGATGTCTCAGGCACACCTTTTTTTTTAACACAGAAAGGGTTATCGGATCGGGGTTGATTTTTTTTGCAGGTAAATAAACCACATATCAGCTCCTTATTACCGAATTTCAAGATGGTAAATATTCGGGGGCGGCGTGTTGAGATAGCTGAAAACCCCCCACTATGGTAGCTGTATACAGGCCGCGAGTTCGGGTCGTTTCGCCTAAAGCATTCGCATGCGCTTGGGGCGAGGCGGTGACGACCGTCGCCCTCGATATTGTGTATCACAGTCACAAAGATTTTAAAATTACTGAATAAATTACCTCTTTGGTGGCCTTTTTACGGGTTGCTTTCTAAAAAAACTAATTACTAGATAGATAGCATAGATAGATAGAAAACTTATTCATCTTGAAGGCACCATTGTACAGTTTGACTCCCGGAGGGAGAAGGTAAGGAGAAGGAGAGGTGAATAAGCCTAATGGGAGCTACAGGTAAGTATATTTAATCCTATTACTTACAGAGTCATCATGTACATTAAGTAAATAAAAAAAATTTAAGAAAAATAAAAATCTATATAATACATTTTATTGTAACAATTGTGGATGTGAAATCTATACTCAATGGTGACGTAAGAATAATAAATTTTATATCATGTATCTAGTAACAATTATTTGTGGAATAAGCAACATGTGGGAGGATAATATAAAAGTGGTAAGCGAGTTGCTATTAACGATAATGACATTGATATAATATATTATTTTAGAAAGTATAACTGGAGTACGAGAATGTTCAAGAGGTGATCTTACATTGGTTGCAAGATAACGGTACAGATGAAAGTATGAGACATAAATGATATGGAAGGCAGATGACTAAAAAAAAAATAGTAAACATTGTACAATGTTAGTCGACTTTGAAACAGGACTTTTTAAAAAACAGGTGATATATCGTATTGCTGGGAAATTTAGCTTAGTGAATAATAATGGTTTATATTTATTATTAATTAATGTTCATTTGTAATAATTGTTTATATTACATGGAGAGGTAGTCACTAAACGAGTAGAAGCTGTTTGCTGTGAGATATATTGTTAACTTGTGTTTGAAGGAGGGCAGGGGTGGGGGAGGTTTTTATGTTTTCTTGGAGCTGGTTGTAACGGGGGAGGGCAAGGTACTCTGGGGCCTAGTGCAAAGGCGCAGGGGGTGGGGCGGCCTTGTATTGTGAAGGTTGGCTCTTGTGTTGATGGCAGTGCACAGACGCATTGAAAGGGAAGAGGTTACTATTTGTGCTGAACAAAAGAGTGCAGAGACTGGACAATTGTGCATGCTAGAGTTAGACTTCCTAATTCCTTAAAGAGCCCCTACAGGATGTGTTTTCTGGAGCACCCGCAATAATGCGTATCGCTCCGTTTGGAGGAATGAAATATTCTATTAGCTTGGGGGGAGCTCCCCACAAAATAGCAGAGCCATAGGATAAGTGAGAGTGGATTTGGGCAAAGTAGACTTGCAAATAAGATATAAGGGTGAACAATTTGTTTGAGCCTTACCGGAATAGAGTAGCATCCAGATAAAATTTTGTTGGGCAACATGGTTAAAATGGATAGACCAGTCGACGGTTTTTCGGTCAATGCAAGGCCATAGACACTTTACACTGAAGCGCGGGGGATTATATCAAAACTTCTAGATGAACTAGGGGATAGCCATAGTGGGATCTTTTTGGGGGGTGTGAAAAGTTAGGTATACTTTTTTAGAGGCGCGACAGAATGTAGAGTTGATTGTCTCGGCTTGTATGATGACATTTTAGCCACTTGGCTGGTGATTAGGGGGGCAAGGGCATGAGAGGGATGGTGTTTAGGTGGGTCAGCAGAGGCTGGAGTTTTCATTTCCCGCATATGTTGTGAGAATACCCTCATCCAGAAATGTGGCCATGTCGTCATTAACATAATTATGATATCGGCTAGGGGTCGAGTATGGAACCCTGGGGAACCTCCACAGACTAATTGGACAGAGATCAGAGCGGGTTTTGGTGACCTGGAATAGGACCATTGGCTGTCTCGATTTCGACTACTTGAGAGCGGCGGAGAGAAAAAAGAGGAAATCCAATCTAAGCGAGCCCTCAGCAGATGCCATAGGTTATTAAAGCTTAAACTAGGAGAATTTGTGATCTATTGTATCAAAAGCCTTTGTCAGTCGTAGAACACTCCTACGGTGTGTCCTTGTGTCCAAAGCAGAGTAAGAGAGGGGAAAGGAAAAACGAAGATTGCGTTGTGGTGGATTGGTTTTTCAAAAAAACCATGCTGAGTAGGGAGAGAATGTTTGTGATAATTTAGAAATGATGATAGACGATCATGCATGATGTATTATATATTTTGGAAAAAAGAGGAGAGCAGGGAGATGGGTCGATAGTTAGTCATCTCAGATTTTTTACCTTTGTGTTTGTAGATGGGGATGTATTTTTGCTGCCATTCCAGTTTTGAGGAAAAATGCCATCAGAAAAGGTTGATTAATGATGTAGGACTAATGGGCCGCGAAATAAAAGTCATACATTTGAAAAGAAGGGAGCCCGTAGGCACCTCTGTTCAAGTCCAAATATGAGTGTTGGCACTAAGTTTCCTTAGTTACAAGTAGCTACTTCGATTGGACGTGGTTGGTTGGAGAACAAGAGAGTTGGGCCCAATCAGAGGTCGTGGTGAGTTTTGGAGTGATGGGGGAGGGTTAATGATCTGTATTGGGCTACCAGCAGAGGTTGCACGAGTGATGAAGAAGTATTCCAAAGGAGTTCACATTGAGGTGATGCGTCAGATGATAACTTTACCGTTAGCGATAAGAGAGAGGGTTGAATTTAGGTTGCGGGGCATTGGTCTGTGATTTAATCATCGACCAAATAGCTTTTGAGTTTTCTTAGATTCTGATATTAAGGAGTCGTTATAGTTAGAGTTTAGATTGGCGAAATGTTCTAGCATGAGACTTTCTTAAAGCACGATATTTGTTGTTACTAGTCGAGTTGTTGGACGACTTCCAGTTAAAAACGAAGGATTCGCAAAGGTCTGGACTTCAGATCGCAGTTCCCTGTGTGATCCACGAGAGCACATTGGGACTTTGGGTTTGGAAAGCAGGACAGCTTTTAGCGAAATGATTTATTGAAAAGTGCTACAGGAAAGTGGTAGAAAACTAGAGAAGAGATAATCTGCATCTCCAGGGGTGGACCAGTTACTGCCAATTTGCACTTAGGCGCCGTTGTTTAGAAAGGTGTCTGTATTGTTGGACTGAAGAGCGTTTCATGACCTCATTTCTTGAGGGTGGATTTAATGAGGAGGTGGTGGTCAGGACAGGCCAGGGTCAGTAGAGCTGCACGGAAAAACAAGGTTGGGTCGAGAGAAGTGAAACATGTGTCAATAATAGAGCTGCTAGTGACCAGTGAAACGGGGTTGGGTGTATTCAATAGTTTCAATGATATTGAAGGCAGTGGACCAGATCGAGCAGGTTTAGATGGGATGGCGAATTGGTGAATAAGCAGCGGCCACATTGTGCGTCACTGCATAAGACTAAGTCTGCTATTTAAGGAAATTTCTTGGTGAGAAGGATGAGCACCAGATCAAGCTTGGAAGAGAAATGTATTAAATCACCAAGAGACGGACGGTAGACAGAGAGGGGGGGGAAAAAATTTATAAATAAAAGGGCTGATCGAGGAGAGCGCCATTGAACCTGTCCAACATTCAAACACCTTTCTCGGTGCTGTAGGGTTTTACTTCATTGATGGGACTAGGTGAGGAGGGGTCTGGCAAGGATTGCGAGAACCACCGCCATGGATGAGACGTTGGAAGCGACAGAAACAGTAATATTAGCGTAGCCGGAGATGCAAAAGAGTTAATTTCGTGTGAAGGAAGCCCAGTGTTCCGAGACGCAAAAGATATCAGGGGGAGAGGCGCTTGGTGAGAAGCTCAATTTCTTTCGATTCTTGTCCGGATTGGCAGATATTAGGAATGCGATTTTAGGGCTCTGTATTGATTTGTTGGGTTTGTTCTTGGGTCGAGCAGATTTTTAGGAGAGGTTGATTAGTTCGTTTGTGGCTAGGACCATAAGCAGATGGGGTCGTTATTAGGGGTGACTCGTGTCCCTCAGCCTTAGTTTGTTTTAAATTGGCAAGATCACTGTTGGCTTGAGCAAAAGAAAATTACCGTTTTTGAGTGATTAAGGTACTTTGTGGTTTACTTTAGTGGTTCTGGGGGGCTGGTTAACCGTGTTGGGTGGAGATAATCCTTTTTACTTTTTTTATTGATAATAGTTTATGGGTTGTAATATTGTGGGTGCCTGTTGCGACGGAAAGCTCGGTTGCCCAGTCACGGGTTTAGAGTCCGGTCACCAGGGGCCTCGTGCAGCGATGGATCCTGCTATTAGGGTTTTGCGACGGTGCGCTCGCTTGTGAAAGTCTCCTCGCCCGTGGAGGAGGCGATTGGATGGACATGGTCATTCCTGGATGTGGCCTGTCAGCGACAGCAAGAGGGTTGCCAATGGGCAGTCCCTTTCTCTTCATATTGGTTAGTCGCCTTCGACCGCGGAGGAGGGGCGATTGGGTGACTTGGTCCTCCTAAATTTGGCCACGTCAGCGACAGCGCATCGAGGGGGTGACTGGGCAATCCAGTCTGCTCGTTCGTATGTGGTAGTCTCCACATCTGTGGAGGAAGGCGATTGGGTGACCTTGTCATCCTTGGATTTGGCCTCCTCGCGAGAGGTTCCGTGACTAACGCAGGCTGTTGGCTCAGCAGTAACGCGACGTCCATCAGGGTCAGCCTCTGTGGGGGGTGATTTTGGTGGGAAGAGTAAAAGGGCATCCAACATGGGGGCAGTTGCTAGGGGCGTGCATAGAAACAAAGAATTTTGTTGGAAGATACTATTGGTTCAATCTGGATGTTGGCGAGGCGCATTAGGAGTGTAGACGAGAATTTGCGTTCTTGAGCGCGAAATATGTTTCAATCATGGCCTTGACAAATGGCAGTAATATGATCAAGGACACACCCAATGCGGGGGCATGAGTTTGTCAATGTGGGTAGAAATCACAGTATTATCGGAGGTTTTTTAGGGTAGCTGTAGGTTATGTGCAAAGCGGCCCTCTTACTTCTCGGAGACCTGCTTGTTATCACGGTAGAAAATGATTCTCGCCTTCCGCATGGAGTGTTGCAAAGCTTTTCCGATCCCTCGTCCTTGTGAATAGGTGGCTACGCAGCAAATTAACTTTTGAAACTTGCTGCGATGCCTTGGCTCAATTTCAAACTCGCCCCAACACAGTGCACGCGGGGAATTAAAAGGGCGTATTTAACCGCTAAACTCAAAAAATATTCATCAGGTTAAACTAGTAATGAAATTTAACAATTAACAGAAAAAATTATTGGGGCCACCATGACCTGCCCCCAAAAATTGTTCAAACAAGTCATTTTCGAGCTAGTCCCTTCGGGGAAAAACAAAACATCTTCCCATAAGAATAACATGGGGACGATTTTATGCCCCGTGACCTTGGAGGACTTGATCCAAAAAAAATATTGGCCATTATTGGGGGGGGGGAAACGTTACTCACAGCCTTTCCTGTAAAATTTGTAAATTTTGTTTTGTAATTTGGGCAACCGTATAGTTAGGTCAAATAGCAGATATTAAGATGCGTGTGTTGTGATTTTGGAATGCATATTATTTTTGCGTGTTTGAGGGTAAATTGGGGCACAGTTTGCAAGACACGATGCTATAAAGGGGACATTTGTAGATTGGTACTATGTGTCTAGTATTCATGTGGACCAAAAAAGGAAGCAGGTTACAGCGATTAATAATTTCCCAAAACATCAATTTTCGCAAAATTCTGTGTCAAAAAATTCAAACTTCGTGTTAAATCACATGTGACAAGATATAAAGATTTAAGCTGTCATTTAGTGTAGTATTGTGCTATAGATCAGTTTTTAAAATATTATTTGGGGTTTTTAGCCCCTTTAATGAGGGGCCGTTCAAAATAGGTTACCTTGAAGCTCTGTGGACTGTTGAGGCCAAATTGCTGGGCTTTGTGTTTTGCTGGTCGGCTATGAGGTAATAGGGTGGATTGGGTGGGAGAAATCGGGACCCTAGTAGGACTGAGCTGGTATTGCTTTTCCTAGTGGGGGTTGGGAGAAGAGTGTTGTGGATTGAATTGGAAGTAGATTTGCCACTCACGCTCGAACCGTTGACTTGTCTAGGCCTTTGCCAGGTCTCTTGTGGGATTATGATGAGGATGTTGCGGAGCCGGGGGGAACGGGGCTGAGACTGCAGTGTTTTTGATTTTGGGGAAACGGTGTAGGTAAAGTGAAAGGTGTTGCGCCCGCAAAAAACTCATTACTGAGCACATTCGGGCCACAAGTTGTGGAGGGTGGCTATGACCCTGCTTGTTGGGTGTTGGCGTCCTTTGGGACAGATGGCGTGCTGGGATATTGCGTGTTTGTCTCAACATAAGTTGGCTTTCAGTAAGTAACATATTCTTTTTAATTCACGGTTGACTTCTTCCACCAAGTCCTTGCATTCTATATATACCCTGCCGGTGTGCGATGGAGGTGTAGGCGATTGAGGCACGTGGGAATGTTTTTTGGGTAGTCCTTAGCAGTTGATACATACAGTGGCGGATCTAGGACATAATCATGGGGGGGGGAGGATTTGCGTGTGCATGTACAGTCGTGGGATACAGGGACTTAGCGCGATGCACGGGGGGGTATGGGGGGCTCGAGCCCCCCATTAAATTGCGGCGCAGGCGAAACATTTTGAAAATCAGGTATTTAGAGTGCTTTTGGTGCGTTTTAGTGCGTTTTAGAAAAAAGTGCTTGGTGGGCGGAATGTAATACGGAAAAAAATGTAGTTTGTGTGCACCATGTTTTGTTTGTCGTCATGTCGAGCTTACAATTTTACAGCATTTGAGCCTAGATTGCAACATTATTATAAACGTTTGATCGTTATTTCAATTCATCATTTTATTTTATTTATTAAACACTCTACTCCCATTTAGTAAAAAACGATGCACATAGGAGGACAAACTTTGAACTTAATTGTAAATCGAACGTACACTGATGCAGACACATTTAGAGGCAAACTGATTATTTTCTACAACATAAAGGAAAGTTGATTTTTATTGGAGTTTTAAATAAATAGCGCCGCAGGCGAAAAATTAAAAAATTCAGGTGTTTAGAGTGCATTTGATGCGTGCACAATAAAATAATTAAAAATAATTTTTTAATTTTCTAAAAAAGACATACATGGGGCGATCGCCCCCACCGCCCCCCCCACTGTATCCGCTCACTGGAAACATATAGTAGATATTTGGCCAATGCTACATCGGTCGAGAGAATAAGCTGCCACAGGTGCAACACTACGGGACGCCAATCAATTGGGGTCAGCAAGTCTTGACTCTAGCAGGTTTTTGCTAGCTGAAATGTTGTATGCCTGGATGGGTTTCCAGGATAAACGATGTCGTTGGCTTCTTAATGTAGCTTGACCCACCCAACAAACTAATTGAGTCGCTGATTACTGAGGTTAAGTAAGTTTGGGTCTAGGACTGGTTTAAAGGTTGAGAGACTCGGATCGAGTAGAAACGAGCAACTAGTGTGGCTGGCGCATCCTGGGCATCCGGCTTACATCCATTCGAGTTGATGGGAGAACCAGAGGATTCAGTTAGCGTGGAAAAGTGATTGGCCTTGCCTTTGTGTTGTCCAGGAAACATGAACGAGTTATGTTTCACCACAGTGTTCACTTGGGTCACTGGTTAGGCATACTGTACGAATGAAGATCAGAGTCGATATACAACAGCAGTTTTGGTTACATTTTTTATATCTAAAACGCCGTCCTTTTTCCAATATGCTAACTTTAGGATTGCAAATACCAACAAATCCTTAGTTGCTGGCAACCTTGATTTTTTAAAATTCAATACAATTTGTCTAGATTTCAATTTTTTATGAAATTTTCTTCATTCAAACCATTTGTTCTAAGAACCTTTTTTTTCAAGTTTTAGAATTGTTCTTGCTTTCAAGATCTGGAAGGGCCGCAACTTAAATCTTCTCCATTGGAATGTGTAGGCCTATCACAGGATCATTTATTCTGAATTATAGTGCCTAAACTGATCAAAATTTAGAAATCTTTCTTGTTTGGTCAAGTCTGGTTCGATTAATAACCTGTTGTACTTCGCACATTACGCGTTTTCATTTTCGTGCCAATGTGGCAATATATTCTGTGAATTATTTGACTTCTTTATAATATACTTATTTAATGACTTTTTCAGGTAACGTTCTGTTTGTTGAGCTATGTCAACTCGTTTTTTTCCCAAAAGTTCTCTCTTTCCCATAAATACCTTCGCGCAAGCAATGTTGAAATTACAAAGTTCAAATCGAATATCATCTATGTCATTTTTCTTAAACATTCCTTCTAAAAAATTGCATTACTGATGGCTGCCGTGATAAACTTATAACTGTCCAAAATCAATAGTTGAGTGACATATCTTTCTCCAAAGAAACTCAATAGAAAAAAATTTAATCACTTGTAACCATAGAAAACTGATAAATGCCCGTCCAAATAAAAAGTTTACACCAAAATGTAACTTTATAAAAACAATAAATATTTCACATACAAAATGGAGAACTTATTACTAATAATGGAGCTGCTATAAACACAGTCTTGAATCACTCCATAGGTGTACAATCCATGTGGATCGCTTTCAAATGTTAAACCATTAAAAACATATTAAAACATTTTATTTATGCCGAGCCATGTTTTATTAACAGCTATTGAATTTCACTGCCTCCTCAACAATCTTTATAAATTAAAAAATATTTTGAAAATGTACACTGATCGTGGCAAATTCACATTCTAACTTGACGTCTTGGTGCAAACTTGAAACTATTACTCCGCGGACTATTTTTTTGAAATTTTTTTGACGGGACGTAACCTCAGAATCAACAATTGTATTCAAATTACTGGAATCAGTTGCTCAAGTTCAAAATTAAATTTTTAGCTGCGGTTTTTTTGTATATTTATTTTCTAAAACTCCTTACACACCTAAATAAAAGGATTTTTGTCTTTATATGGTTTGATGAGTTGCACACTTTTTCGCCTGCCGGTACAAATTGCAATTTCAAATTTTGTACCGTGTTTAACGGAAAAAATCGTGCAACGCCCTGAAATCATATAAAACCACTAATACTTACATTTGGGTTGTAGATAATGGAGTGCTAGAAATAATATACAAAAAAACCTCTGTTAAAAATTCAATTTTGAACTTGAGCAATGATTCCAGTAATTTGAATAAAATTGTTGATTCTGAGGTTATTGTCCCGTCAAAAAATGTCAAAAAAATTAGACGCTCTTTTATTAAAGCCCCTTCTACTTCTACTTACTTTTCAGACGTCTGTACTGCATCTAAGCAATCATATTGGGTCTAGGGATTCTAGGGATTTAGACTAACTTCTTGAGTCTTCATACAGCCTGGTTTGCCCGCGATCATCGGACAGTCTTATAAACTTATTCTTAGTGATTAGGGAAAACGCTTAAGTCCTCGTCGCGTGATGGATTGGGATGAGCTATTTTGTAAGTTTTCATGTTTGCGTGTGGGATCTATTACTTACCAAGTGCCTTTAAAACGCATTGTGGTGATTGTTGTACAAGTTTCTATTGTTACCTGTAAATTGTTATTATAAACCAAACAAATTCATATTAAAACCTTATTCATGGGGATTCTGGCTAACTTTTTCAACTTTTTCTTCCAAAAAGCCATACATCACCATTACGTTAATGTCATGTGGAAAAATGAACCGTTGTAGCTCCACCGTTGAGTCAGAAATACGTGTTCCAAATATCACGAAAATATCGCACTAAAATCTGGTCGAAAAGTACGATATTCATGAGAAATATTCCTTCGATTTTACCCAAAACGTGGCACGCTTAATTCAGAGATTTCGAAGGTGCGCTTTAATTTTTTATACCAAGATTCGAATATGCCATTTGACCGAGTAGAGAGCAAACAAACAGACAGAAAAAAAAAAACACCGAGCTAAATTTTGTGGGGTCGGTGAATTTGAAGTCGTTGCTGCGCCTCATCCAATTAAAAGATCCTCTTTTTATCATTTTATTTAAATAACCACATTAACCCACTTTGTAACAACTTCAACTACCCGTTTACATATTTTCAAGTGACCCTTTAAAACCACCTTGAAGTTTAAACAAACACAAAAAAACTACTTCAAAACGACTCAAATTACCCTAACCTTTGAAGTGACCGAAAATTATGGCACTTACTACGTATTTTCAGTATTAAGTGCTATACTCAATCCCTTAAAGTTATTTTGAGTATACAAAAGTACCCTTCAATAGGTCCTACACTTCAAACCACTATCGAACTTGCCACTTATGGGAACTGCTTTGTGTCTAGAACTTTGCCACTTAGCCCTTTTATCACGAGTCAAACATCCTATCACATTACTTTCTGTAGCCCTTGTTTTAAAACATCACCAGTAACTATAAGTAACCATCTTACCACCACCTACAACTTCTGACTCAAACTTTGAAAATACACAGAAGAAAATACTATTTCTGAATGCCTATGCATGAAACACAAAAAAGTTTTACTGTAAATTTTAAATTGAAAGACCGGTGTCTAGAACAAAAATTATTGCGAAGATCACTACCCCCACACCCCCATGTTATAATAATTGCCCATCTGGCACAATAGTGTTTCCCTAGATTATGATTTAAAAAAATAAATTTAAATATTATCCCCTGCGCGGTTATAACACAATGATAAACCTTCTCCCAAATCTTCTATTCCACAAATATTTGGAACACACGATCTAAAAATTGCCGTAACGTGCATGGAAACGCATTAACACAATGTCTTTCAATAATATATCTACGCCATGGTGGCTATACGACAGAAAAAAACGAGGGGGCATAAATTATTCCTTCTATTGATAATCATCCCACTTGCTCGGGACGCCCGGCGCAGTGGCTGGTGGAGAAAAAATTCGTGAGCATAAACTTTGTTTAATAATTACTTAACGCTAATTCGACCGCGTAATTGTTATATTTACTACAATCAGATATAAAAAAGTCTGCCCCAACCCGGAATCGAACGCACTGATCTCCCGCATTCCAGGCAGGCGTACTAGACCATCGTCCTGGGTCTTCCCATCGCTGATGTGACTAATGGTTTATAAGCAACTACAATTCAGAGCTTAAAAAATGTACCCGTTCCTGATGGTCTAGTGGTAAAGACGCCTGTCTGAAATTCGTGGAGACTCCGTGGTTCGATTCCGGTTGGGCGGGACTTTTTTAATTCTGAATTGTAGTAAATAATATTAATTAATTGATTGGTTGATTGATTGGATTAAATGTTGATTGATTGATTGATTGAATGATTGATTGATTGATTGATTGATTGATCGATTGGATCGATGATTGATCGATTGATCGATTTGATTGATGATTGATTGATTGATCATATTGAAGGGCAAAGACTAATCAGTCACGACTTTTTTAACATCAGGCAGATGTTTTCTAGGTTATAAAACAATGTATTTCAAAGTCCAAACTCGACGAGCTCTAAAATTATAACCTTTCAGTTCGCTTGATTCTAACTGTTCATGCTTCCCAACAGGATCGTAAGATCGTAAAACACAATACGTTCACCTTTGAGGCATTGACGTTTGCAGAATAAGTCACCGCTCCTAGAATTGCATATGTTTCGATTAAACATAAGTCGCTGTTCCATTTCTTCGTAATGACACTCCTTCACAATACCGGGTTTCCTTCGGTGGCTCAGATGATATAGGGCGAGGCTCAGAAACCCTTAAAAACAATGTCCCTCCTGAAGATTTACATTTTGGGGAGGAAAGAAAGAAAAAGCTCTGGAGATACCTTTCACATAAACTTGTTAACATGGAAGTGAGACCAACTTGCAAGACTATTCAATACAAATATACGGCCTTCTTATGTGAGTGGGATAGAGGACGCCATTATCTGCCCAAGTATTGAGAAATGTAAAATTGGACAAATTTAGAGGAGTTTTCTACTGTTAAAAACTAAATTAAAACAACACAATTGATTAATCTGTGGTATGAAACGATGTCCCTCCATTAGATAAGTCGTTGTGACGCACATAAAATTGCAACGCAACATAGGCCTGTTTTGGCCACGATAGAAATATATGTAGTCTTGACCACCAACAGGCTCCGGTTAGCACTCCAACATGTCCGATACATATAAAAATAACCTTAGTCAGTTCACTATGATGGCCCTAGGCTTGGCCCTAGACGGTTTCAAGGATACAGTATCAAACATGGCGCAATCCAACGTGGTAGAGATCAGTGAATGCATGGGACACTGTGGGTAATGTTACAATCAATTCAATTCAATTTCAAGAAATTGATTCTTTTTGTATGACGCGAAGGAAGACTGCAATTTCACTGACCCCCAAAAAATTAGCTCGGGTGTTTTTTTGTTGTTTTGTTTTTTTGGTTTGTTTTTTCTGTCTGCTTTGTTAACTCTCTACCAGGAAACGGGCATCAATATTCCGATCCTTGATGAAAATTGGGAGGGGGACCTTCGAAATCTCTAAGCTTAGAGCTGTATTGTTGTTGGGTACCTCAATCGAAGAAATAATTCTAGAATATCTTACTTTTACGATTTTTTTCGATTTTTTGTGCCGATATTTTCGCGACATTTGGGCCCCGATTCTGAACCAATACGGGTGGTGCTACAACGGTCATATTATTTCACGATGGACATTAAGGTTTAGAGTGGATGTAGTACATTTGAAAGTAAAAAAGTTGAAAAAGTTAGCCAGAAGGAATTCCATAGAAAATTAAGCTTTTAATATAAGTTTTTTACGGTACAATAAAACAAAGAAACAATAGAAAATGACAAACAATCACCTACAATGCGTAGTCAGCAAAACAACGGCACTTGCAAAGTAAAGATTAATCTCAGCAAGCACAAAAAACTTAAAAAAAGGCTCATCCATCCACGCGACTAAAAAACAAGCGATTTGCGAAGCTTCCTAGTTTTTACATAATTGTAAACCATTTACCTTGCATTATAACAATACAATACATACACAACTGCAAGTTAACATTCTCGTAGGAAAAAAAAAGAAGTCCGCATAGGTGTTAACACCATGTGTGTGGGCCCCCTAGCGCAGTAGAAAAATTAACTCCATAGTAACATTCCCAATCAAGGAGCCACATGATGCAATAAAAAGCAGATCATAAATAATATAACGAAAAATCAAATACATCTAGTACTACAATATTGTAGCGAGAGTTTTTAGGTTATCAAACTACATAATAACAAGCAAAATCAAAAACGATAACTATTATAACATTTGGTGAATAATATAAATATAATAGAAGCAACGTACAAAATGAAACACGTAAGCATAGCATAAAAAATAGATATTATATACAACAAAATAAAGTAAATCCTTACATAACTCTCTGCCATAGGTAATAAACCACCTGTGGACCTCACGCTCTTGGGTGATACATCCCTGGGAGTATCCTTGGACTATCCGATATAGGCAGACCCAGGAGATATGCCTAGGGATATCCTCAGGAGTACGCGGAGAGGCCAGACCCATGAGGATATGCCTAGGGATATCCTTCAGGAGTACCGAGAGGCTAGACCCAGAGATATGCCTAGGGATATCCCTCAGGAGTTACCCGGAGAAGGAGAGCAGACCCAGAGATATGCCTAGGTATATCCTCAGAAGTACCGGAAGAGGCAGACCCAGCGATATGCCTAGGATTCATCCCCAGCGAGTACCCGATAAAGGCAGACCCCGAGATAAGCCTAGGGATATCCTCAGGAGTACCTGATGGCAGACCCAGAGATCAGACCTTAAGATACCTTCAGGACTAACCTTGATTAGGCGACCCAGAGATATGCATAGGGATATCCTCAGGTATCACCCGTAGGCAGCACCCAAAGATATGCCTAGGGATTATCTTCAGGAGTACCGATAGGCAGACCCAGAGATATTACCTATAGGGATATCCCAGGAGATACCTGATAGGCATACCCCGAATATCCTCAGGAGCAGGAGTACCCGATAGGCTAGATCCAGAGATATGCATATGGGATAGCCTCAGGGAGGTTACCCGAAGGCAGACCCAGCGAAAGGCATAGGGATATCCTCAGGATTACCCGATAGGCAGACCCAGAGATAAGCATAGGGATATTCCGTAGGAGTAGGCCGATAGAGGAAGGACCCAGAGGCCAGAGTGATATGCTTAGGTTATATTCCTCAGGAGCAGGAGTACCCGCTAGGCGACCCCAGAGAAATAAGCCTCAGGGATATCCTCAAGAGTACCCGATAGGCAGCACACAGAGATCATGCCTAGGGGATATCCTCAGGATCTGTACCCGGTAGGCAGAGCATCGAGATATGCCTAGGGATATTCCTCAGGAGTACCCGATAGGCAGACCCAGAGACATGCCATAGGATATCTTAGGTATGAGCATATACTTATAGTGTCGCGGTTGGTTCGAATCCTGCATAAAGGGCATTGGATTTTGTTTAGAGCTGGACAAATATATCGATATTTTGGTATTTTTTTCGATATCGATATTTTGTGCGTCACCGTATCCAAAATTGAAAAAAGGAAAAAAAAGAAAAAAAGTAGGGATAGAGACATTTTTGGAGAGACAAATGCTGATGAGCACACAAAGAAAACAGAATACGAACTTTGGATGCGCTATGTGTGGTTTTATAATTGTAATGCGGAATGACATTGATTGATAACTGAGTTTGTCCAAACTACTGAGGCTAAAAACTTAAACTCTTTCAACCAGATACGAAGAATTACTGTGTGAATAACCTTAAATCTTTATTGTCGAGCCAAATAATCAACCATTTGAGCCAGACCATTATTATAAAAATTTTTTCTTCACTCATCGTATACAAACTTTTTTTCTATATAAATTTATTTTGAATGGTTTTCCGGGAATTTTGATATTTTTGTAAAATAACAAAATTTCGATTATGTCGATATACAAAAAAAAAATCGATAACCAAAAGAATAAACAAAAATCATAAAACTAGAGGTCGTTCTCTGATCTATGAATGTAGTCCACATTGCGCAAAATAATCCTGCCAGGAAGCGCTCTAAAACGAATAATACTAATACCAATAGCAAATACATTGTCCTATGCACTGTTCTCATATCTCATGTTTAATGTTTTGCTAATGGCGAAAACTACCGGGGGATGGCGATGGGTGGTGGTTGTGGTGAAGTGGTGGTGGGGGAGGAGAGGCGCTAGGAGGGCACCAATTTTTTACATGCTTAGTATGATTGTATTTATGAAGGTTTTAGGTTAGATATTGAGAATCTTATTTTGCAAACTTTGTTGACATCTTTTAAAGGGTTTTAGTTTAAAAAAAAAAACTCCAATCACACTTGAAGATTTGAAATACAATTTCGGCGGCTAGTGCTTCTCTGTACCCTGTATAAGATGGGGGGAATCCGACCCCCCCCCCCCAAATTGAACACAATCATGTACTTACCCAGAAAAGAGGGTAAATCTGTTATAATTGTTTCTGGATGACGCCATGACACTACTTTTGATGTTTGAAATTGATACTGTGAGGTTACAAAAATGTTCTTTCTCCCCAGAAAACAAGGGCTACTATGTCACTGCCTCTGGAAGCAGCAGTGTAAAGTGCTATACACCTATCTTCCATACATACTGAAATAAAAAGCGAGTGCTGTAATTTGCACTCAATAATAAAACGGATTTAAGCACAGAAAGCGCTATGTTTCAAAAGTGTAGTTAAATGAAACGAACCTAATATTCGAAATAAACACTAATCTCAAATAAGTTCTTTCCGAAGCGAGTAGATTTAAACCTGAATGTTGAAACAGGTGGCAGAGATTTGCGTCAGATACCGATATGTGCTTGAAGGTCTGGTACTTGTGATTGTTCTGGCGTGGCCCTGGGCACACACAAACAGGAACAGGTAGCACCTACAGCACGCCACCAGCTCCAGAGTATCACTGTGTTCTCTGTTACTACATGGCACACATGAACAAAACGATAAGGGCAGGTGACCGGGATCTTAGGTTGTAGAAAACAGTGACAGACATTGATGTACTTGTGATTCTCCTGGGCGTTGGGCCACCCTGGAGAGGAAGTTGCTGATCAGCCGCCCCTGAAGTACTGGTGGCTATCTCCTGCATAGCATTTTCTGGTATTCAATGGTCGCTAAAAATAACAATGGGGATTAGCAGGGAGAAGTTTAAATGATATTTACTTTGTTTTCTACCTGGAAGGTTCCACCTACGGAATCTACTCTACCTAGTTATAATTTGATTGAACGTATGCGACTTAGTTTACATAGATATTTCCACAATAGATGCACTTCTAGATCATTAAAATAATTTGTAATATTATTTTTATTTAGGCCGTATGTCCTTTGATTAACTTTATCACAAATGTTTTAAGTTGTCGTATTATAAGTCGGTCACTTCTTAGTTAGGTATGGATGGTAAATGAAAAGTATAAACTAACAGAGGACTTTAACTTTTTTTGTAATGTATTTTCTTTAACAAAGGTCAATTCAAATTTCACACTTTCTTTTCACAATGCCACAGTCAATCAAGAAATAAAATATAAATAGTTGTTATGGTCCACAAGAAACTAGACTAGCAAACAAAATACCCAAGAACTGGCCAAACAAGAACAATTTTGTGGAATATCGTATCGTTATAACCGAGGGGTTGACAACTCAGCATTTTAGTGTTCAATGATTTTTGATTTAGAAATCATAATTGATTTTTTTTTCGTTTTTTTTGTGCCAAATGATTTTTTTCGGTGTTTTATGGTATTTCAGTGATTTTTTGATTGATTTTTTTTCGGTGATTGTTTTGATGTTTTGTAATGTGGTGATTTTTTTATGATTTTTGTGATTTTGATTGATTTGTTGCGATTTTTGGATTTTTTTTTTTTATTATTATTTTTAGATTAAACAGCAACACAGCACAATTGCCCGTGCACTAATGATTCAATGAAGCTGCCATTAGACTGTCCGATGTAGCAATCAGCAGTAGAAGTTAAAAATGCGGCAGAGAAACCAAGGCACGCGAGTCTGCTTACTGTAGTGAGAAGGGTAAGCACGTGTTACAATGGCAAACAAAATAATATCGTTGCATAGCAGAAGTTGAGCACCCCACAGATCTCCTGCTGGCCCAAATAACTAACACACGAAACTACACTCAGAAACACCTCAAAATATGGAACAAACTCCGCCCATTGTGTACACCTTGCATTGCATCCCTTCCTTAATTTAGTTTATGGCTCCTTTGATCTTCGGGGGGGTGGGGGGGGGGGGACCCGATCTCGGATTTCGTTCCAACACGAATGGCCGCATGTATGCAATAGTCGAGAGCGAGCTGGCCGGAGCGATATGGGACGGTGATTTTTACCATCTTATGGGTTAATACTTATACCATGTACCAAAATGACAAAAACTCCCCCATGCAAAAAAGGGGCCCAAGCGAAAACGAGGACAGATACAAGTGGCTTCAACTGCATAAAGTGGTGAGATCGAGACAGTTTGGCCCAAGCCCACTTCATTTTGTTTAAAATTAATAAATATATTTGATTAACACATATAAATAAATTAATTAATATATCAATATCCATATTATTATCTAAACTATTAATTATGAAATAATATATTAATACAACAAATACAGAAAACATTAAATAAAATTTATTGAAACATTTACACGTAGAACTATCAAACTTAACAGACGTCATTCAAAAAAAAAATTAAAAGCTTCGGTCGATGGATTTTTAACTTGAGTTGTCGTAACTGACTAACCAAAACTATAACCATCCAAATCCATCGACCAAGCTTTTAATTTTGAATGGCGTGGTTAATTTGATGAGTTTCTACGTGGTAAATGTTTCAATAAATTTCTACCTTATTAATGTTTATGGTATTTTTGTTAATATATTTATTTCATAATTATAGTTGATAATAATACAAGGCATATTGATATTATTTTTAATTATTATATTACTGAACAACAAATATATTATTATTTTAAACAAAAATAATGGGCTTGGGAACACTTCATAAGGATCTCACCACTGTTATGCAGTTGAAACACTTGTATCTTCCTTAGTTTTCGGCTTGGTGGCCCCCCCTTTTTTGGCAAGTTTTGCATTTTTGTCATTGGTCTATAACAATATTTTTTTTTAGAACGTAACGTACACCGGTACGGATGTTAGCATCTCAAGTAGAGAAAAATTACTTTATTACAATGATTAAAAATTAATAAAATCTCACTCATTGATAATTGAAAAGTTGAGCATCGCACGTTATAAATATTTATTCTTGCGTAATCTAAGCTTCCGGTCATCTAATCCAATTACCCGTTTGTATACACATGGCACTGAGTGCCTGGACATCGGTGCATATTTGGCCTTCTCTAATCATTTATCCATTGCTTAGCAAAACAAGAAGTAAATAATTGTTATTTTTGCATTATCTAACGTTTCCGATTCCGGTCCATCTAATCCGATTTACCGTTTGCAAAGCAACATGGGCCACTGAGATGACACACCTGTACCCATCGGGTGCAAAACTTTTCGGCTTCTCTAACAAGCTACCCATTGACGGGCCCACAAACAAGATCACATTAATCTGTCAGCACCCACCCAACCCACCCGAACACCAAGAAGAGAAGTCCATTTTGAACGATCTTGACGTCTTAATAACTTTAGACGCATCAGTCAGCATCGGGATGAAAACTGAACACATGGGGTCATTCTCATAGTAAAAAAGGCCCATCGATTGATACGCAAGGTGCAGGTTTGATCTCACATGGTTCGCGTCGGCGACACCGTGTTAAGTGTTAAGTAGGCGTGCGGTAAAGGCGCTAGTGGAAGCGGAAGCCGCGCGTTGGACTATTGGCCACGCGTGCTGCTTCCGCGCACCTTGAAACAATTAATAAAAACGTGCATTTTTGGATGCCAGGTCACCTTCATATTTAAAATAGACACGCCACAAAGGTTTTGTTTGTAGGTTTTTTGTTTTGGTTTATGGACCAATAACAATATAATTTAATAAACTCCACTTTTCGAGTGAAAAGTCGCTGAATGTTATATTTAACAAAAGTACGTTGAGCGCTCTATCTCTACTATATTTGGCACTGCACTACAGGGGACACCTGTGCGTGTCGGATACTGTCGTCGGCGTGCAAATGACCACAGCGACTATAACCTCGCGAGTCCAACACTAGCGCGGACAAACGAGGATGGTCCGAAGTGTAAGCGGCGAAACCACACGAGTGCGCTACGAAGGTCTCGGCCCGGCCTCGAATCCAGGCACCATGGGAATTAAAAACCTCTTACGTCTGATTGGCTGACGGACGGAATTCTAACGCCACAGAGTGGTTGAATTTGACTAAGAAATGCACTGGGAGCATAAATTTCATCCGCCGTCATTGCGAACTTGCAGGCATGTAAAAATGTAGATAGGAATTACATACAAAATATGCTCATCCATCAACGTGACTATGAAAAGCGTTCGAGAAGCGTGCCCCGAGTATTCCGACCTTTGTAAAACATTACCAATCCTGAGATAAAAAAAAAAAACTTTTTGAATGTCAGTACCAATTATACATGGTTTCACCGGACGTGAACGATTTTTTTGATTTATTGAAAACATGAATATCTTACAATAGTATACAATGTATGGTGGTTGAGGTCGAATAAAACAAGTAACAAACATTCCTATAATACATGTAGGACCTACAGATTCATATTATTCTTCCAAAAAAAAACAAACTCTAAAATATATTAACTTCTCTTTATAATAAAATGTAAAATTATTTCCACTCACATATATTGTTATAACATAAATTTAATGTAAGTCATTATATAACTAGGATAGCTTCGGCAACAAACCCCCCCCCCCCTCCTCTAATTCTGGCACGTTGTGTTGCGATGAGGTTACGTTTTTTAAACGAAAAACAGGTTAATAAAATTGCGCTTTTCATTGAGAAATAATTTACGATACGCTCAAATTTCACATTTCTACTATCATAAATTCATAAAACTTAAGAATGTGAAAATATTACAATCGGCATACAGCATGTAGGTGTTATAAGTCGAAATGTTTTTTTTAAACCGAAAAAAGCGTTTACAATTGCGATTTTCATGAGAAATTATTTTTCCCCCGATCGAGCTCAACATTCACACCAATATATTTATTCATAAAATTTAGGTTCTTTAGAAAAAAATCGTTACAATCGGATAAAGCATGTAGGTGTTTATAAGTCAAAGAATGTTTAAAAAAATAGAAAAAATCGTAAAATTGCGATTTTCATAAAAAAATAATATTTTGATTGCGCTCAAATTTCACACGAATACATTAATTCATTAAAATTAAGGTTCTGTGAAAAACTTATTTTACAATCGGATAAAGGCATGTTAGTGTTTATAAGTGAAAACGATTTTTTTTTAAATCGAAAAAAAAAAATCGTAAAATTGCGATTTAATAAGAAACAGTTTTCGATTGCGCTAAAAAAACGTGGCAGTTTAAGTTCAGAGTTTTTGAATAACTTCAGAAAATTTCACCCGCAATTGGAATATTGGTTTAGCCGGAATCGTGCTAACAAACAGACAAAAATACGAAAAAAAAAAGAAAAAAAACTTTCCCGGGATTTTTTTCTCCAGTGTAGAAAAATGGATCTTCGCTTCGCTCACTATGCTCATCCAATAAATATGATCCCTCTTTCCCTAATAAACCAATTTTCTTTAACAAACCATTATTCATCCCACCCTGGAAAAACCCCAGAACCCTTATGCAATTTGTTGTTTGATCCTATGATCAGGACAACTAAAAAAATCTAATACACAGATGCCAGACACAGCAAAACTATAGTTTAAATAAATATTTGAAAATATAGTAATAATATTACAACAACAATGTACAATAACAAAATAATTTTGGTAATTTTGTGGGGCATGTCATTTGTACGTCTCAAAAGTAATGTATCCACCCAAAATCATATTGTCACTGTTTCTTCTTTTTACATATCTCCCATTCACTTGTTCAGTTTTTGTTCACTTGTCTAGAATATCTCCAAGAATGTCTGAAGAAGAAGGTATCTGAGGCTCCCTGGGAACCCGACTTATCTGGGAAGTTCTGCCCCTAAGGTCAGGTGTGAACTATATCCCAATCCTTTCGCCACGTACGTCAACTTCACAGTCTTACAGTGAGTACCCGAGTGCATTAGTTCTATACTCAATGGTGAACAAACAATGGGAATATAGCATACCAAACGTACCCAAAGTGTGCTCTCGAGCGCTAAGCTCTTGTTTTCGATTCGGGATGTCCCGGACTTGAATCCCGTCGTGAACGGCAATCCTTACTAAATATTTCGAGGTTTCCTCAGTTGTTCTGCGATTGAAGGGATTTACTTCTCGGACATTTCCCCCCACAAAGTCTTATCCGGGAAACATACAAAAGTTCGCCTGAAGAGGCGTATACATTGCATTCTATAATAAAATAACTAGGCGTTTAAAGGTGATTGAGCTGCCAGTGTTATGCGGAAATTTCTTGGGTTTTTGGTGAAAAAATCATTACTAAATTGAGGACGCTTTTTAAATTGATTTAAATTTTAAATAAAAAAATTATTTAAATTAAATAAAAAATTAACTTAAATTTTTATTTTTTGTTAATAACGTAATTTTAAAAAAAGGAAAAAATTCGTAATATTTAAATTTCCATAAGAAATAATTCGATTGGCGCACAAATTTAACACGAATATATTAATTCATAAAATAAACGTTCTGTGAAAAAAATCCATTACAATAGGATAAAGAATGTAAGTGTTATAAGTCAAAGAATTGATTAAAAAAGAAAAAATGAACTTTAAAATTTTGATTTCATAAAAAATAGTTTTTCGATGCGCTCAAATTTCACACGAATACCTTAATCATAAAATTAAGGTTCTGTGAAAAAAATCTTTGAAATCGGATAAATAGAAGGTGTTATAAGCTGAAGAAAGTTTTTTAAAATCGAAAAAAAATCTTTTAAAAATTGCGATTTAATGAGAAATAATTTTCCGATTGCGCTCAAAAAACGTGGCAGTTCTAAGTTCAGAAAATTTCGAAGGCATCCATAAAATTTCATCGTTATTGGAGGATCGGGTTTTGCCGGAATCGTTGTAAAACAAACAAAAAAAATACAAACAGAAAAAAAAGAAAAAAAAGAAAGAAAAATATTCCGGATTTTTTTCTCCAGTGTAGTAAAACGGAATCTTCGCTGCGCCCGCTACGCTCATCCAATAACCTTTACTCAGTTCCAACTATGTAGGGTTGAGAACACGAAACTATTGACACTTTAAACTTTTCCTTACTCAGTGTTTTTTCCTCATCATCTTCCTCCCTTTCCCCTCCACCAATTACTCAACTCTCTTCTGTCCAGCCACAGCTTTGCCACATCCTCCCACACTTCTAATCTCGTCCTCCAAAAGTATTCTTTAATAATCTTCCCATTTCTCTCTTGGCCTTCCTACTTTTCTTTTCCCCCCCCTCTGCCGCTTCAAATTCTCGTCTTGGGATCCACTCCACGCCCATCCTTCGATATATGCCAAACCATCTTTACATTAAACTTTCTACTCTAAACCTCAATCTCTCCAGTCCCAGTTATTTCCTGATTACACTCCTTTTTAACTTGTCCATCTTGGTAACTCCCTTGACACATCGTAAGAACTTCATTCCTTCTGTTTCTAGCTATAACAGGTTTTATTTCCGTGTTAATGTGTCAATTAACTTCAACTTTGTGTTGCAGGTGTGACAGAAAGAGGTCGTTTCAGATTGGATGCTTCGACCAGGATCTTAACAAAAAATACCCTGACTGCTGCGCAAAGCTGAATACTAAGTTAAGTGTATGTGTAAAACAGAACGACAGCGAAGAACAATATCATCCAGGTTGTAACGGTAGGACTCTCGTAGTCTTTGATCCGTAAAAATACTGTAAATTTTTTCCAATTGTCAAGAACAATTAAAAAATTTGGTACAAACATTTTGCAAATTTAATACCCTTCAGAAAGACGTTCAAATCGACAAACCCCAGTTTTGATATATGTCACTCGAAGGTAACTTTTAGCGTTTCGCGTCACATTTATGTTAATTGCTTGATGTCGAAGTCCAGCAAATCCATACACATTCTGGATCAATTATTTACCAGAAATATTTTTAACGGAAAAATCTGAAACTTTCGGAGGTTGGCAACAAAGGATACGCGTGTGACGCGATCAGAGAACATTACAACATGTTTTTTAAATTTATTTGTTGAACACTGGCAGGTACATTGTACAAAAATAAGACATATAATATAAAATATTAACAAAATACATGGCAGTGAATGTTCAACAATATAATAACATGCAAATACGCACATAATTATTTTTTTTCTTTTTTAAACACACTTTTCTATATTTTATTGGTTAATTCATTGCATTTAGCATAATTCTTAATTAGTGCCAAAATTGTTGTTGTGATTTACTATTTCAATTATTTTCTTAACTTTAGTTCATTGTTGTGTCTGTATCTATGAAATTAGATTTATTTATTTGTCCTCCTTTGTTAAATCGGTTTTTTAACTGAATAGGACAGATATTAATTAATTAATTAAATAAATAAATAAAAATTAATGCAAAATATGAATAACAAATGCATCATCTTAACCAGGTAAGTTAATAGGTAATTTTATATCGAAACTAAATGATTTTTAAAAAATTGTAAGAAATATTTGCAGGCTGCATTAACCTTACGGACTATATAGTTTTTTAAACAAAGACAAAGTGAAGGAAATAAGAGTATGAAAGAAGTGTGAAAAACTAGTAGTAAAAAATTGTGAATGACAATCAAGAATTATTTCATGAAAAATAAGCTTCATTAGCAGAAGGCTTTTAATTATTTATATTTAAAGAGTTAAAACAGAGCTGGTAATTTAATAAAAACTAGGAAAACGCTCAGTTGGTCGCGTTGATAAGCGAGCACGTGCTATAGCTAGACCCACATTGCAGTTTTTTTTTAATTTTTAAAATTTGCGACGTTCACTGTCCACGGGGCCATGTTTCCAATATTATTTATTATTGGCAAGGTGGGGCCTATTTGGGTAAACCTTCACTTTGTGGATAAAACCCACCGCCATCTAGACTCTAGAGGACGTCTTGACATAATTTCTTTGGGAAAACTATTTTAACTATTTGGAAACAAAAAAAATACTACACTGCTTCCTCGATAGTATTTTGATTACTTCTAGGTGGCAGTGCATAGTGCGAACCTCGTGCGACTTTCGTTGCCATGAGTCCACGTAACGTTACCTTTGTTTAAAATGTAATTTCCATCCACACTACTTATCGGATTAAATAAAATTAACATATTCGTGACCGGACGGAACATTCTAAATGATTTGGCCACCTCAGATTTTGTCGCCGTTTGGTTTGAAAAAAAAATTTTGGATTAACTTTAATGAAACTTTTTATTAACTTTTTGAACGTTTTTGCCACAAAACTAATGGCATTCAATCGAGAACGAGCTTGCGGATGGTCAAAATTTCAACTCGATCCGCCTCCGTTCAAAACGTTATGGCGAGACATACAAAACAAAAACAAAAAAAAAAAAAAACAAAAAAACAAATGACCATTTTTTCCGGCAGAGTCGAAGGGAAAAACGCTCGCTTCGCTCGCTTAATTAAGTTACAAACATGAATCAGGTTTTTGTAAAAAAAATGTGTTGCTAGATGTTAAATATTGTGTCCCCACTGTCACACAAGCATTTAAAATAGAAAAAACCTCTTTGGGGGCCCTTTTTTACGGTTGAATTCAAAAAACTAATCAATATTTTGAAAATGTACTCTGATCGCGGCAAATACATATAGTCCGTGGAACAAGCTGCTAAAACTATAGGAACATTTCAAATCCGGAAACCAGCACCAAAATTTAGGAGCAGGTAAAAGACATATTTTAGAATGTTATTTTCACGGGGGACACGCGCATGGTAGCAAATAAGTCACCTGTCCCTGGCGTCCACAAGATGGCCGCCAAAAAATTCTTAAAATTGCTGTAACTCAAGAATAATCATCAGATTTGGAAAAACTTGTTTGTTTTATTCGGTTTTTAATGCTGTACAAAAATGTCAATAGAAAATTTTACCGTAAATACAATAGTTTTAATTATATTTATATATTATTACAATGTATTGCAATTATAGCATTTTTTGGTATATAATATATATATAATTATTTACACGTAGAACTCGCAGATTGTCATAAAATTTTCAGACTATACTAAATTAACCCCAATAAACCCAAAAATTTTAAAGTCCCGAAACGAAATTCTTCTAACTTTCGATTAATTAATTTATGAAATTAAGCATTAATTAAACCCCAATTAAAAGTTTCTTATTCACGAAACCAAAGTCACGTTGTGTACACACAAGAACAATATGACCCAATGAACCAAAAAAATATTAGTTCCAAAAATTAATTCCAATCACTTTCCTATTAATTCAATTAATTCAATAATTAAAAATAATGACAATAATTCTCAATTAATTTTGTAAAATTAACAAAACGAGGTCGAACGCGAAAAAATGAAAAAAAAAATTTAAGGCGAATAAATGAAGTGAAAAAATTAATAAAATAAATTAATTAATCACCGAATTAATTACATTTTAGTTAAATTATCCCACTTTTGACATATGTATTGATATAATACCTAAAACTCGATCGATCGTCATAAAAATATACAACTTTACTAACATAATGTAAATGAATCCGAATTGTCATGTCCCGAAACAAAATTCCTATAACTTACCGTTTTAATTAAGAAACTAAATGAAGAATTACTTAAATCTTAATAATTGTTATTGTCACTCAATTAACACAAACAAATGCCAACAGAAGTATCAAATATAGACAATGCAAGTAAAATTTTTTAAAAAAATAATAGTCCCAAAATTAAGTTCATGCTATTTTTCTGTTACTTGAATTCCCACAAAATTATTTTCCCGTAAAATAAGCATGTAAATGGTTCCCAGTGTGGCTGTGTTAATTTACACAACACATGGTGATTATATCAATTAATTTAATTCATTCATTAATTCAATTTTTGCGGGAAAGTAGCATGAACTTAATTTTGGGACTAATAAATCTTTAAAATTATACTCGCATTGTTTTTTATTTGATACTTCTGTTGGCATTTTGGTACGTGTTAATTGATGACAAAAACAATTATTAATATATAAGTAATTCTTCATTAATTTCTTAGTTAATCGGTAAGTTATAGGAATTTTGTTTCAGGGCATGACAATTCGGATTCATTGGCCTTATGTCAGTAAAGTTGTATATTTTTATGACGATCGATCGAGTTTTAGGTATACATAACAATACATATGTCAAAAGTGGGAATATTTAAAATAAAAAGTATTTAATTGGTGATTAATTTAAATTTTAAATTTAAATTTAATTTTTCATTTCATTTATTTGCCTTAAAAACTAGCTTAAAAATGATTCCAAGGTCGACCAACCCTTGTTGTTAATTTTACAAAATTAATTGAGATTATTGTCATCATTTTTAATTAATTGAATTAATTGAATTAATAGGAAAGTGATTGGAATTAATTGTTGGAACTAATATTTTTTTTTTCATTGTGGTCATATTGTTTTTGTGTGATACACAACGTGACTTTGGTACGTGAATAAGAAACTTTTAATTGAGATTTAATTAATGCTTAATTTCATTAATTAATTAATCAAAAAAAATTAGAAGAATTTTGTTTCGGGACTTAAAATTTGGATTTATTGGCGTTATTTTAGTAAAGTCTGAAAATTTTTTGACAATCTAGCGAGTTCTACGTATAAATAATTATATATATACCAAAAGTGCTAAATTACAATACATTGTAAAAAAATATAAAATATAATTAAAACTTTTGTATTTACGGTAAAATTTCTACTGACATTTTTTGTACAGCATTAAAAAACCGAATAAAACAAAACCAAGTTTTTCCAAATCTGATGATTACTTCTTGAGTTACAGCAATTTAAGAATTATTTTGGCGGCCATCTTGTGGACGCCATGGACAGGTGACTTATTTGTTACCATGCGTGTCCCCCGTGAAAATAACATTCTAAAATAGTCTTTTACCTGCTCCTAAATTTTGGTGCTGGTTTCCGGATTTGAAATGTTTTTACGCTTTTTCCACGGACTAATAACCCTATTTGGGACGTCTTGGTGCAAACTTGAAACTACTACCCCATAGGACGCAGACCTAATGTGATTTAGACTAACTCCTTGCGTCCTCATACAATTGCCCGCGCATGTTTAAAAAAGATTTCTCTTACCATCACTTTTTTAAACTTCCCACATTACCTCTAACAACTTCAATTACCCGTTTAAGAGCAAAAAACTACCGCCAATATAAAACCAAGCGTAATAACCTTATTTTAGCAATAACTCACATAACGAACACAAAAACGAAAAAGTGGACAATAAGTCCCATATGGTTCAGTTACAACTATATCTGGCATAAAAACTTTTACAAATATTTTAAAAAGTAATAATTTAAATCAAGGTTTAAATTAAATTAATGTATACCGTAATTAAAAACGCTGCTGCTGATTACAAAATTTGAATAATTTTTCATGTAGGGTGTAGTTCTAACGAAACTACATGAGCCCAAAACCAGCTCTCTTTTCGAGTGTACGTACGGTTTGAGAGATTTTACTAAAATAAGGTTATTTCGCGTGGTTTTAATTTTGGGTGGTGATCCTTGTCCTAAATGACTCTAAACTACTCCTTTAGTCCAGGCATTTAAAAAGGGGATTTTAGGCCAAAAAGATCAACATTGCTAACCTAAAGCTGAATTTTGGAACATCGTTAGTATAATCATTCTTAAAACGCACAGAGAGTCCCAAAAGCACAGACGCTTGCTTCCTCCGTTATCGCGCCAAAGGGCTTAAGTCACACTGTCACATAAAAATGCTTGTAAAACCTGACCAACAGAGATATCTCTGGATTTTTGTTTCAAAATAATGGGTACTATGTATGCTTTGTGCTTAATATCCAAAACATATATTATTACCATTAATATTAGTCACAAACACGAATAGTGCTGGTCCCCTAACTTAGTACTTCCAAGAAAATCCCGTGAATCTTGAATTCGGTCGAGTTCACGAAAAATTATCAAGACATAATAATATGCGGGTGGCTGTCTTGTAGAAGCCACTTTATCATTTTTTACCGTGGCGATAAAAATTGACTGAGATATGACCAAAATTACAAACGGTTGCGCATCGGCACTGTAGCCAAATAGTCCGTGGAACAAGCTGCATCAACTATAAAAACATTTCAAAAGCCGGAAACCTACACCAAAAATTTAGGATCTGGTAAAAGACATATTTAAAAATGTTATTTTCACTTAGGACATGCTTGGTAGAAAATAAGTCACCTGTCATGGCGTCCTGAAGATGGCCGCCAAAATAATTATTAAAATTGCTGTAACTAAAGAAGTAATCATCAGATTTGAACAAAATGGGTATTGTTTTAATGATTTTTTAATGCTCTACAAAAAATGTCAGCAGTTTTACCGCAATTGCAATAATTTTAATCATATTTATAAATTATTACAATGTATTGAAATTTATAGCATTTTTCAATATATATATATAATGTAAAACTCGCTAGATTGCCAAGAAATTTTCACACTATACTAAAATAACGTCAATAAATCCAAAATTGTTAGTCTCAAAAACGAAATTCCGGTAACTTTTTATTAATTTAAATTTAAATTTTAAAATTAATCATTAATTAAATCCCAATTAAAAGTTTATTATTCACGTCCCCACAATCAATAGTGTATCACACAAGAACAATATGACCACAATGAACCAAAAAAAAATAAGTTCCAAAAATTTTTTCCCAATCACTTTACTATTAATTCAATTAATTCAGTTAATTAAAAATAATGAACAGTAATCTCGTTTAATTTTGTAAAATTAACACAATGTGGTCGACCTTGGTATCTTTTTAAAAGCTAGTTTTACGACGAATAAATGAATGAAAAAATGAATTAATTAAATTAATTAATCAACGAATTAATTACAATTTGATTTTAAATTATCCCACTTTTGACATATGTATTGTTATGTATACCTAAAACTCGATCGATCGTCATAAAAATATACTACTCTACTGGACATAATGCCAATGAACCCAAAAATGTCATGTCCCGAAAAAAAATTCCTATAAACTTACCGATTAATTAACTAATTAATTGAAGAATTACTTATATCTCAATAATTGTTGTTATTGACAATCGTAAAAGTACGATATTCATGAGAAATATTTCTTCGATTATACCCAAAAACGTGGAAAGTCTAAGTTCAGAGTTTTCGAAGGTCGCCTCAAAATTTCATCAAGATCGCAAATGACGTTTGCCCGGTAGAGCGCAAACAAACAGACAGAAAAACAAACAAACCAAAAAAAACGAACTAATTTTTTTTTTTTTTTTGGGGGGGGGCGGTGAAAGTGAAGGTCAATATCTCAATAATTGTTGTTGACAATCACGTAGCACATACAAAATGCCAACGGAAGAATCAAATATAAACAATGCGAGTATAATTAAAAAAATAAATAGGGCCAAAATTAAGTTTTATGCTACTTTCCCGTTAATTGAATTATGAATTAATTATATATATACATATAAAATGATGGGTAGACTCAAAAATTTTTTTTTCTTTAAATTAATGATTTAAACACATGTTGTTGTAGAATGAAAGCGAAGCAAAGACTTCAATTTCCAACCGCCCCCCCCCCCCCCCAAAAAAAAAAAATAAGTTTTTTTTTTTGGTTTGTTTTTTTTCTGTCGTTTGTTTGCGCTCTACCGGGCAAACGTCATTTGCGATCTTTATGAAATTTTGAGGCGACCTTCGAAATCTCTGAACTTAGACTTTCCACGTTTTTGGGTATAATCGAAGAAATATTTCTCATGAATATCGTACTTTTACGATTGTCAATAACAACAATTATGAATATAAGAAATTCTTCAATTAATTAGTTAATTATCGGTAAGTTATAGGAATTTTGTTTCGGGACATGACCCTTTTGGGTTCATTGGCATTATGTCAGTAGAGTAGTATATTTTTTATGACGATCGATCGAGTTTTAGGTATACATAACAATACATATGTCAAAAGGGGATAATTTAACTCAAATGTAATTAATTCGGTGATTAATTAATTAAAATTTATTCATTTTTTCATTACATTATTCGTCTTAAAACTAGCTTTAAAATGATACCAAGGTCGACCACATTGTGTTAATTTTACAAAATTTAAACGAGATTACTGTCATTATTTTTAATTAAACTGAATTAATTAAAAATTTTAGTAAAGTGATTGGAATAAATTTTTGGAACTTATTTTTTTTGGGTTTATTGTGGTCATATTGTTCTTGTGTAATACACTATGTGATTGTGGTACGTGAATAATAAACTTTTAATTGGGATTTTAAATTTAAAGATTAATTTAATTAATTAATTAAATAAAAAAGTTACGGAATTTCGTTTCGGGACTTACAATTTTGGATTTATTGACGTTATTTTAGTATAGTGTGAAAATTTTTGGCAATCTAGCGAGTTTTACATTATATATATATATATATATATATATATATATATTGAAAAGTGCTTTAAAATTGCAATACATTGTAATAATTTATAAATATGATAAACTATTGCATTGCGGTGAAACTGCTGACATTTTTGTAGAGCATTAAAAACCCCATTAAAACAATACCCATTTTGTTCAAAACTGATGATTACTTTTTGAGTTACAGCAATTTTAATAATTATTTTGGCGCCATCTTCAGGACGCCATGACAGGTGACTTATTTGCTACCAAGCATGTCTAAGTGAAAATAACATTTTTAATATGTCTTTTACCAGATCCTAAATTTTGGTGTAGGTTTTCCCGGGTTTAAAAAAGTTTTTATAGTTGATGCAGCTTGTTCCACGGACTATTTGGCTACAGTGCCGATGCGCAACCGTTTGTAATTTGGTCATATCTCAGTCAATTTTCATCGCACGGTAAAAAATGAAAAAGTGGCTTCTACAAGACAGCCACCCGCATATTTATTATGTCTTTATAATTTTTCGTGAACTCGACCTAAATTCAAGATTTACGGGATTTTCTTGGAAGTACTAAGTTAGGCACCAGCACTATTCGTGTTTGTGACTAATATTAATGGTAATAATATATGTTTTGGATTTTAAGCACAAAGCATCATAGTCCCGATTATTTTGAAACAAAAATCACAGAGATATCTCTGTTGGTTCAGGTTTTACAAGATTTATATGTGGACAGTGTGACTTAAGCCGTTTGACGCGATAGCGGAGGAAGCAAGCGTCTGTGCTTTTGGGAACTCTCTGTACGTTTGAAGAATGGGCAAATGCTACATGTGTGCCAAAAATCAGCTTAGGTTTAAAGGGTGTTGATGGCAAAATCTATTCCTGGGCTATTTAACCACTTGAAGTTGCTAACAAACACAAGAACTACTTCAAACGCTTCTTTGACAATTTAAGTGACCGAAATTATGCATTAACTACGTTTTCAGTACTTAAGTGCTTGACTCATCCTTAAAACTATTTTGAGTATTACTAAAAGTACCCGTTCAATAAGCCTACTACTTTAACCACTTCACGTTACTGTTTAAAGGGGTAGTCACCCCCTAAAGTAAAAAAAAAATCATTCAGGCTAACTAGTTAGAAATTTAGAAATTAACAAGAAAAATTATGGGTCCAACCCTGACAGGAAGAAAAAAATGTCAAACTTTCTATTTTTCTTTTCTAGGTCCCATCGGCAAAAATGTCCCATAAGAAATAACATGGGGATGATTTTATGCCCCGTGAACCTTGGAGGATTTTGACCCAAAATATTGGCCATTATTGACGTACTCGGTAGCCATTTCTATAAATCCCCTATATTTTTGTTTTGTGATTTGGGCAAGTGGTTCGGTCAAAATATGCTGATTACCAAAAAGGGGTGTGATTTTGGAATGCATATTTTTCGTGTTTGAGTGTATATTTGTGCACAGTTTCAAGACACGATGTTATAAAGGCCATTTTAGATTGGTATGATGCTTAAGTATCTATGTGGAACAAAAAAGAAGCAGGTTTAAGCCAATTAAAAAAAAAACATGCCAATTTTCTCAAATTTCTGGATCGATTTTTTTAAAATCGTTTATAAAGTCACAGTTACAAGATATAATCTTTTAAACGCTCATTTTAGTGTATTATTATGCTAAAGATTGTGTGTTTAAAAATATATTTTGGAGGTTAATAGCCCCTTTAAAACATTGCAGTAACTCTTACCACCCCCACAAATGTTTTACTTCAAATTTTAACTGAAAAAACCGGTCTCTATTTTTAAATGTATGTTTAACTACTTGCATGTTTGATTCCACAGCAATGAAACCAAAAAACAACATTAATTTTACGTTAACAAAATTGGTGAGCTATATTTAATCAAGTGGCTAAATTAAGAATGCATTTAAATTTTTGCGTTTTTATTACCTTCGCAAAATAAGTTTTTAAAGATAAATTTTCTTATAACATTTGTCATTTCGTGTCCACGGGGGGTGGGTGGAGCAAGTGCTCTATTCCTAGAGGGGGTCCATGTTACTATTTTGCGAGCCTAAAAGTGTTTAATATGTTAGTATATACATCCCCGATATACAATACTTATTCCTGATTTACTCCTTACTATCCCCGATTAAGGATACAGCAAGTGCAAGATAAAACTAGTAAGAACAATACAAGTAAGTTGCACATATCAAGGAAAATTAGTTTGCCTTGATTCTGTAGTTACTGAGGCAGAGTCAGCCTTTACTCAGTCTACAAACTTGTGTATTACCACGCTTGATCAAGTATGTTGACTGCCTCCATGTATGTGAAGACAAGGATATGGGGGTTTCTCAGTTACTGAGGCAGACAGTCAGGGCCCTTTACTCAGTTTACAAAACTTGTGTATTACCACGCTTGATCAAGTATGTTGACTGCCTCCATGTATGTTTAAGACAAGGATTATGGGGTTTTCTCAGTTACTGAGGCAGACAGTCAGCCTTTTACTCAGTTTACAAACTTGTGTATTACCACGCTTTTATCAAGTATGTTGACTGCCTCCATGGGATGTGAAAGACAAAGGATTATGGGGTTGCTCAGTTACTGAGGCAGACAGTCAGCCTTTACTCAGTTTACAAACTTGTGTATTCCCCCGCTTGATCAAGTATGTTGACTGCCTCCATGTATGTGAAGACAAGGATTATGTGGTGAATCAGTATCAAGATGTCTTTGGTGGTCTAGGTACAGTCCCAGAATAACGACACAGAGCTTCTTCCTGCACGGTACTAGTATAGTCTTGGGGAAAAAAATTACAGTTGAGTCTTTTATTGATTTATTTTTCTTAAATGTAACTTGACATACTAAAGTAAAAAAAAAAAAAAAAATCATCTTTTATTTAAAAAATTTTATTTTAGGATTTAATTAATATTTCATTGTTGTAACAATGGTTAGCTCTTGACCAAGATTGCTTATCTTCTAGTTGCTCTAGAAAGCTGTGTTTACATTTATTTTAATTGTTGAGCATATATCTGTGTTTTGACAGAGATTTTTTTGGTCTGGGACAACTACAAGAATTAATTTTATATTTTTAAATATTAAAACTTTCATTTAAGCAAATTTTTTCACCATCAAATAAACTTATAGAACATATTATGCAATTCATGTGTTGGTCAAAAACCCTAAATGTGGCTCTGTCAAAACATGCAGTTTAAAAACCCACAAAACAAGCCATAAATGATCCATCTACCTCTAAAGATTGACAACTGTAACGAAATTATAGTTTTGAGAAAACAGCAGTTAAAGTTATTCGGAATTTTGGTCTTTTTCTTGCTATATTTTATGCTTGCGCTATCATAACATTATAATTTATTGTGAAGTTATGCTGCGATTTTCTTCGGGTTTGATTTTATTAAAAGATACTAATTCATATAATATTACGATACCAACCTAAAAATATAACGTTTTTACTAAAAATCTAGTATTTAAAGCCTATACTAGTACCTTCAAGATCCCTCTAAAAAGGAAACATTCATTTTAGTCTTCAAGAAAAGCTTTGGGAGACTTGAGGTAAACTAGAGAAAATGGGAGTGATTAGAAAGGTATATAATACAACCCAGTGGGCAAGTAGCTTGGTGATGGCTTAGAAAAAGAACAGAGAGATAATTTTATCTCATTTGAGCAGTGAGAAGGGAGCAATACAAGATTCCAAGTAAATCGGTTATTTGAGGAACCAAATAAGTCATGTAACCATTGTTCTGATTAAAACGCAAAAACGTGCATTTAAATACCCTGAATTCAAATAATGCAGGTTTTTTGACGTAGTAATTTAGATGTGACATAGTTACATTGATTTTTGTTGATATTGATATTTATGAGCACGTAATTTCATAATTAGGAGGGTGTAATGGGGCGGGGATATGAGAGATTAGTAAAAATAAGTTAGTATCACAAGTTTTTATGATTGTTTATTATAGTAAACATAAAACTACATATTTTATAATTTTGTTCAATTAAAATTTCTCGTCAATGAGAGCCAATGACTGATTTTACTGAAAGTAACTTGTTCCGTTTCTCAAATCAATACAATTTTTTCTTCGGAACGTATGGAATGACATTCGGTTTCTTAAATCAAAGGGAAAATGACACCATGTAATATACACAGCCATGGTCGAAAATTATTTCGTTTCTCTACTAATCCATAGGTCTTGAAATTCTCGTTTATGTAATTTGGGTGACTTATTCGGTTTCTCAAATAACCGATTCAAGTGCAGAAGATAGGTTCAGATGAATGTTAAGAGGTAGTTATATCTAGGGCGACGGTCGTCGCCTGGCAGACAAGCGATGCGATGCTTAGGCGACACCGAACTCCGGCCCTATATACACCTACAAGAGTTGGGGGGTTTTCAGCTATCTGCACACGCGCGCCCGAAAGAGTTACAATCTTGAAAACTCGGTATATGACCTGGTATGTGTCCATGACATACCAAAAAAAAAATCAACCCGATCCGACAAACTCGTTCTGTGTTAAAAAAGGCTCTCAACATCGTCAAATTCCTTAAGGCTGGCTGGTGGCTGGTGGCTGGTGGTTGGGTGGGTGGGTGGGTGGGTGGGTGGCAGTTCTCCGCGGAGAGTTCTTTAGCCTACAGAGAAAACGGTAAATCTTAGAACTATGAAACTTGGACCACACTTAGGTGTATTTCAGACGCAGTGCCTTTTGCTTTCAAACCAAAATCGGGTAACAGGGACCGGAGAAAATCAAAATTTGGATGATAATCAAAACGCGTAATTACCAAGGCGTGGTAATTTGTACAAACTTGAAATTTAAACATGCTATTAACCATTATAAATATCTTGCGTCCAAAACACAAGGGGCTAAATTTGGGATGACCATGGGCCCAAAAATGACAAAAAACATACCTGAACTTTAAGAAATGAATCATTCAAAGAAAACGCTACAACTGAGATGTTTCAAACGTGGAATACATTTTGATATCTCTCATTCTTTATCACTTTTGAATATGGAAAGCAAAATTGGTTAACGGTACCGAAAAAAAAATAAAATTATCAAAAGTAGGTAATTCCGTACTCTTATGAATATACGCTATACCGAGAAAACGGTTCATCTTAGAACTTTGAAACTTGGGCCACACTCAGATGTACCTCATATAACAAAAACCGGGCAATTGGGACCGGGGAAAATCAAAATCAAAATCAAAATCAAAACGCGTAATTACTCAGGCGTAGTAATTTGTACAAGCTTGAAATTAAACATGCTCTTAACCATTATAAATATCAAGTGCTTATGCTAGTGCGTTGGTCTTGTTGTTAGCGTATCTGCTTCCAATGCAGAAGGCCAGGGTTCGATTCCCGCTAAAGTCAGAAGTTTTTTAACTTCTGATTTGGACTTAAGTCTATCAGTTCTTGTCTTAGGAGTTTGTAAACGGTGACTTTGGAGCCGTCCTAGCAAAATCAAAACGCGTAATTACTCAGGCGTAGTAATTTGTATACAAGCTTGAAATTAACATGCTCTTAAAACCATTATAAATATCTAGAGCTTATGCTAGTGCGTTGGTCTTGTTGTTACGTATCTGCTTCCAATGCAGACGGGCCAGGGTTCGATTCCGCTCAAGTCAGAAGTTTTTTAACTTCTGATTTGGACTTCTATCAGTTTCTATCAGTTCTTCTAAGTCTATCAGTTCTTGTCTAAGAGTTTGTAAACGGTGACTTTGGAGCCGTCCTAGCAAAATCAAAAACGCGTAATTACTCAGGCGTAGTAATTTGTATACAAGCGTGAAATTTAAAATGCTCTTAACCAATTATAAATATCTAGTGCTTATGCTAGTGCGTTGGTCTTGTTGTTAGCGTATCTGCTTCCAATGCAGAAGGGCCAGGGTTCGATTCCCGCTAAAGTCAGAAGTTTTTTAACTTCTGATTTGGACTTAGCTATCAGTTCTTGTCTTAGGAGTTTGTAAACGGTGACTTTGGAGCCGTCCTAGCAACGAAGCACATAATAAATTCAGAGTTGTTTCTGAATCGGCCTTGTTGATTCTGGCGTTGATCCGCGGGTGTTCGCACTGTCTATACACTGATTGATATATTCCTATTAAAAATATCGATCTTTGGTTGGTTATCGCTCACTCGTTCGATTGCGTCGGGGCCTGCAGGGTTGGCTTGGTCGCTTTGATTTAAAGTCCCCCACTGAAAAATCAGTTATATAACTGAGTGGGTAGTCTGTAAATAAAAATTTATTTATTTATTTAAGGGGTATCTTTGCGGGGACCGTGGGCCCAAAAATGTAAAAAAAACAACTCTTTGAACTCAAAAAAATTTAATCATTCACACCTTGATAGCGAACGAACAACAAAAAGATGTAATATCCAACCAAATACAAAAATTTGTAAAAAAAAAAAATGGCAGCCAAGCTCTCCTTCAAAAGTCTCCGGCTGTGAATGCTGTGAGATATAGAAGTTGAGCCAAGCTTTTTATTCTTTCTCCCTAGTTTTGCTTTTAAAATAAGTAAGATCATTTCGCCTGTTGACGAGCGCCAAGCCAACGATTTTGTGGTAAAAAAGTAAAATTTTTAAACTCGAAATCATAAAAAAAATTGCCTTGGCCATGAAATTTGGTTCATGGCCAAGCCATTTTTTTATGATTTCGAGTTTAAAATTTTACTTTTTTACCACAAAAATCGTTGGCTTGGCGCTCGTCAACAGGCGAAATGATCTTACTTATTTTCAAAGCAAAACTAGGGAGAAAGAATAAAAAGACTTGGCTCAACTTCTATATCTCACAGCATTCACAGCCGAAGACTTTTGAAGGAGAGCTTGGATGCCATTTTTTTTTTTACAAATTTTTGTATTTGGTTACATTACACATCCGGTATTAATTCAGGAACTTAAAAGTAGACGGAGAAAGTTCGAATCTATGTACGTATACAATACCTCATTTGGAAATTACTAGTTTTGCCGTTTTCCATTCGGGATTAAATCTGGTCCAGAAGTCTTCCAAATAAACTAAAGAATTGCTTGGAGACATCCCCCCGGAGTAAATGCGGTTATTTCACTAGAAGATCAAAACCTGATGAGCTATCAACAAATTTTCCAAGCGAGCTCGTGAAAACATTATCAAGTCTAGTTTAAAACGTCGTCATCGTCTTCGTCGTCGGAGTGATTCAAGGAGTAAAATACTTCCATTCTTACTAGCCGATGTTTGCATGCTGAAGATTTCCACATTTGTCGCCTTGTATGATCGGCAGTGGAAACACCTGGGCCGATTCTACCCTGGCTTAAAAGGGGGTGACGACCGGATTTATTAGACAAGTCGAGACGAGACGCAGGCAACCAAGTCTACAACGCAACTCGAACGGGTCTTCGTTGTGATTAATTTGTCTGTTAAAGGGGCTATTACCCCAAAAAATTATTTTTTACCACATAATCAAGAGCATAATACTACACTCAAAAACCATTTAAAAAATTATATCTTGTAACAGTGATTTTACACGAAGTTTGGCAAATTTTTGATCCGGCAATTCGCCCTAGGCGAAAATTGGCGTTTGGGGAAATTTCTTAAATCGGCTTTAACTTACTAATTTTTTGCTACCTATAGATACTAGAGAACTGTACCAATCTAAAATGGCCCTTTATAACATCGGGTCTTGAAACTGTGCGCAAATATACACTCAAACACGCAAAAATATACCTTCAGAAATCACACCCTTTTTTGGAAATCAGCATATTTTTGACCAAACCACTTGCTCAAATGACAAAACAAAATTTAACGAGTTTACAGAAAAGGTTGCCGAGTACGTCAATAATGGCCATTTGGATCAAAATCCTCCAAGGTCACGGTGCATAAAGATCGTCCCCATGTTTTTTCTTATGGGAGATTTTTGATGATGGGACCTAGCTAGTTACCAAGTTTGACAATTTTTTTCTGTTCATCGCAGTCCCAATAATTTTTCTGTTAATTTCTAAATTCATAACTAGTTGGCTTGAATGAAATATATTTTTTGAGTTAAGCGGGTGAATCCCCTTTTAGATGTTAAATGTTAAATGTATGTTTGTCTGTCCAGTCCCATACGGCTGAACGGCCAAGTTGATTGAGCTGACATATGAAACCAGGAAACTGCGAAGTGCAAACTGCTAACAAAATGAGCAAAATCTGTTGTGATTTAAACCTACGAGAAATAATAAATTAAAAAATAGACCTAAAATTTGTAGGTTTTATTTTAACGGCAATAAATGGTTTTGTTTTTGAAGAAGTTATTTTTATGAAATCAATTTTGTCTGGCTGTGGTTGCATGCAGTGACCAAGGTGTATCGAATCTTGCACGCTCAAGGTACCCCAGCATTCCGGTCGGAGATTGAGTAAACCTTTCAATCTTTACACGTATTTCGTACTGGCTATGTTTTCCATAGTATTGTCACAAATGATGGACTACACTGCGTTATACGCATTTCAAAACATGTTTAATAATTTTTAAAATACAATCCAGAACTTACGAAACCTTTCCGACACTTTCCTCCCACATCCCCTAGGCTAGAGTGGCGCATTAGGACCTAACGGTTAGCCTAAGGTATGAGGAAGAAAAGGAATGTTACCGGGTACTCAACACATGGCTCACTCACTCGTCTAACAACTACTTTGGCGTTTCCCTTGTTAGATAAGTGCAGACACAACACAACAATATGATGTAATAAATTGGGTATAGAAACAGTTATATTTATTTTATACAACAATGTATTAGAACACAATAATTTTAAATAAAAATTAAAAATGGATTTTGAAATCAATAATTAATTGATCAAATATAAAGGGGGGGGGGGGGGTGAGAAAAGGAAAAAGAAATGGAAAAAAGAACGAAAGGAAATCATCGAAAAAGATAAACGTAAAGAAAAATAATAATTTAGTAGGCAATCCCACTCAAACGAATATGTGGTTTGCCAAAAATCAGGAACAACAAATGAGTGAGTAATAAAACTTTCGTGGAAGAAACCACCGAACGCGAATCTTCATTCTTGTGTTTAAATCTTGATAACAATTTAGAACAAAAGAAGTTTTAATAATTGTAATAAAACTGATAAACTGAACAAAACACGGTTAAAAAATTAATGCACAGCACTCACCCGCTGCGTAATATTTCGGTGACATCCATCACCTTCCTCGGACGCGAGGATACTAAGGCTTCCCTTGAGGCACACTGGTGGCGCCCCTCCACGCCCTGTCGACCTCGTCGTGAATCAACGACCCCCACATGGCGGGAAGCTCAAGACTTGGTTGACTAATGATGTTAGGGAAATAAGTCATCACTGCTGCCTCTTTCAATTTCCTCTTGAGCGCGTTCTCTTCTTTAAAAAATTATTTTAACATCTGGCCAATTAATGCCCGATTTGCAATCAAACAGGTGGTCCTTAAGTTTACTTGCCGCGCTAGTTTTCCCTGACAATATATTTTTGTGTTCATTAATACGAACAGTCATAACTGCTACCATATCTATTGACTATATCCCTGGTATATCTGAACATTTTCGGCGTCTCACTAAGGCATTCAATATACGTACGAATTTTAAATCACGTGACACATTACGTAGCCAATTAACCAGGTTCAAACCGCCGGACGTTCTTCAAGATTCTAAAAACGCGGTTTATGTTATCCCGTGTGAGTGTGATGCTTTTTATGTAGGTGAAACCAAAAGACCGACGACTGTTCGGATTAATGAACACAAAAATATATTGTCAGGGAAAACTAGAGCGGCAAGTAAACTTAAGGACCACCTGTTTGATTGCCAAACGGGCATTAATTGGCCAGATGTTAAAATAATTTTTTAAAGAAGAGAACACGCTCAAGAGGAAATTGAAAGAGGCAGCAGTGATGACTTATTTCCCTAACATCATTAGTCAACCAAGTCTTGAGCTTCCCGCCATGTGGGGGTCGTTGATTCACGGCGAGGTCGACAGGGCGTGGAGGGGCGCCACCAGTGTGCCCCAAGGAAGCCTTAGTATCCTCGCGTCCGAGGAAGGTGATGGATGTCACCGAAATATTACGCAGCGGGTGAGTGCTGTGCATTAATTTTTTAACCGTGTTTTGTTCAGTTTATCAGTTTTATTATCATTCTCCGGTTAAGAAGTCCTGGTGGTTTACTAACTTAATAATTGTACTACACATACTTTTAAATCGCGAGCTCAAAAACAAAAACATCAACGATACAAAAAATTCCTAATGCGCCGGTTTCAACCAATCACAGTGCTTGAAATGGAGTAGAGGGTCGGCGGCGCGATACGGTTCGGTCGGTATGGATATGGTATGGACCGAACTTATAGCCATCTAAACTTATTGTAAGATGGTATATAAATAAACATATACAGCAGATTTAGCTGGTGTGACCCTCTTCAGGTTAAAAACCAGATGATTAAGGTGTTGGGTAGTTGGAGGAATGCACGAACATCGCTTGCATTCACATTTACATTACTGAGGAAAAGCTCGGAACAAACTTCAGTCAGGATTGCGGGTCTCAACAGAATTCAAAGCCAGAACCTCCCGAATCAGAGTCACTGTCGCTAATTAAGCCTAGCCATATTACTTTTACTAGGAAAACGCTAAAGTCCCGTCGAGTTGATGGATGAGCTTTTTTGTAAGTTTTTAGTTTGCGTGGGATCTCTTTACTGATCAAGTGCTTTTTGAACGCATTGTAGGTGATTGTTGTCAAGTTTCTATTGTTACTTGTTAATTGTTACTAGGAAAACGCTAAAGTCCCGCCGCGTTGATGGATAAGCGTAAGTTTTAAGTTTGCGTGGGACCACTTTTCCGTTGCAAGTGCTTTGTGAATGTATTGTAGGTGATTGTTGTCAAGTTTCTATTGTTACTTGTTAATTGTTATTATAAACCTAAAAACTCAATTAAAACATTTATTTCTATGGATTCTGGCAAACTTTTTCAATTTTTTCTTTCAAAAGGTACATCATCACCAGAACCTTAATGTGTATGTGAAATATGAACGTTGTAGCCCTACCTGTTTGGTCACAACTGGCCCAAATGTCACGAAAATATCGCACTAAAAATCGAAAAAAATCGTAAAAGTAACCCGAACCGAACCGTGTAAGTTCGTCATGAGAAATATTTCTTCGATTGTACCCAAGAACGTAGCAAGTCTAAGTTCAGAGATTTCGAAGGTCCCCTTTAATTTTCATCAAGATCGCTTATGCCGTTTGCCCGGAATCAAGCGAACAGACAAAAAAAAACACCCGAGCTAAATTTTTTGGGGGTTAGTGAAATTGAAGTCTTCGCTTCGCTCGCTACGCTCATCCAATTAATTACCTCAAAAAACTGAATTTAAAACCTTTATTTATATGGTTTCAGGATAATGTTTTCAACTTTTTCTTTCAAAAAGCAATACATCACTATAACCTTAATGTCCATTAAACGTTTTTTCTCTCGTTACGTGCATGGCATGATTATTCTGTCCTCTCCTCAGTGCTTTTTGTGTTTAACGATTGTGTTTCTTTGTATGTTCCTTCCTTTGAACGTGTATAGGCTGCAGAGGGCAGAATTGTTGCCCTATATCGGCCTTCCCGCCCAAGAGGCGGGGAAATATCAATAAATACAAATACATGTGAAATATGAACGTTCTAGCCCCACCCGTTTGGTCAGAATCGGCCCAAATGTCCCGTAAATATCGCACTTAAAATCGAAAAGAATCGTAATAAAAGTGCGATATTCATAAGAAATATTTCTTCGATTGTACCCATAAACGTGGCACGTCTAAATTCAGAGATTTCGAAGGTCCCCTCAAAATTTCATCGAGATCGCATATGACGTTTGCCCGAAATCGTGCGAACAAACAGACAGAAAAAAAAATAACTTTTGAGATACATTTTTTGAGGGGTCAGTGAAATTGCTGTTTTCGCTTCGCTCGCTCGCTCATCCAATAAAGACTATACGTATTCGTGCTAAGATCAGGATGAATATGAATAATAATAATGAAATAATGAAATATAATAATATGAATAAATTTTCTGCCTAGATTGTCCATGATTCCGCCCACTGATGGAGCTTGCACCTTGAGTTAGGTGTCCTGTATCATTGCTGTGATCAGTTTTTGACATGAACAATTTTAAATAATATCTGATAAATATTAAAATATATTAGAATATATGAGAGTCAAGATTTTTTGGACTTAACTGTTATCAAGATTTGAACACAAAAATGAAGATTGAACACAAGAATAAAGATTTCGCGTTCGGTGGTTTCTTCCGCGAAAGTTTGTTGATTATACTCCCTGATTTGCTGTTCCTGATTTTTGGCAAACCTCATATTCGTTTTGAGTGGGATCGTCTAATAAATCATTTTTTTTCGTTTTTCTTTTTTAATGTTTTTTCTTTTTTCTTTTTTTCTTTTTTTCTTTTTTTTCTTTTCTTTTCTCTTTCTAGTTTTCTTTTTTTTTCTTTTTTTTCTTCCCCCCCCCCGTTTTTCCGTTTCCACCCCCTTTCTTTTCATTCCCCACCCTTTTTATATTTGATTCATTAATTAAATACGTTTTATATCATTTCTATTTGTTAACAAAATTGTTGTGTTTAAATGCATTGTTGTTGTAATGCTAATATTTCAAATAATATGTACTTAAATGTAGTTTATTGTAGTTTCTGCATCTATGTAATTAGATTTATTTAGTTGTCCTCCTTTGTAAATCAGTTTTTATAACTGAATAGGATAGACGTTAAATAAATACTAAATAAAAATAAAATAAATACGCCAGCACCACCATTGCGCCAGAGGTCCCGGGTTGCAACTCCGGTAAAGGAACGTTTTTAATTTTTAGGCACAAACAACTCCATCATGGATACATACATATAGGTATACTAGGAAAACGCTAAAGTCCCGCCGCGTTGATGGATGAGCTTTTTTGTAAGTTTATAGTTTGCGTGGGACCTCTTTTCCTTTGCAAGTGCTTTGTGAAAGCATCTTAGGTGATTGTTGTCAAGTTTCTATTGTTACTTGTTAATTTGTTATTATAAACCTAAAAAAAACTCATATTAAAACCTTTTTTCTATGTATTCTGGCTAACTTTTTCAACTTTTTCTTTCAAATAGCAATACATAACCATTACCTTAATGTATGTGTAAAATATGAACGTTGTAGCCCCACCTGTTTGGTCAGAATTTGCCCAAACGGCACGAAAATATCGCACAAAAAATAAAAAAAACTTATATTAAAAGCTTTATTTTTATAGATTCTGGCTAACTTTTTCATCTTTTTCTTTCAAAAGGTTCTAAATCACCGTAAAGATCGCATATGCCGTTTGCCCGGTAGAGAGCGAACAAACAGACAGAATAGAAAAACAAACAAACAAACCAAAAAAAAACGAAAAAAAAACATTGGAGCTAAATTTTTTGAGGGGTCAGTGAAATTGAAGTCTTTGCTTCGCTCATCCAATTACTAAGAAAACGCTAAATTCCCGTCGCGTTGATGGATGAGGTTTTTTGTAAGTTTTTAGTTTGCGTGGGATCTCTTTACTTATCAAGTGCTTTTTGAACGCATTGTAGGTGATTGTTGTCAAGTTTCTATTGTTACTTGTTAATTGTTATTAAAGACCTCAAAAACCTTTATTTATATGGTTTCTGGATAATGTTTTCAACTTTTTCTTTCAAAAAGCAATACATCACTATAACCTTAATGTCCATGTGAAATATGAACGTTCTAGCCCCACCCGTTTGGTCAGAATCGGCCCAAATGTCACGAAAATATCGCACTAAAAATCGAAAAAAATCGTAAAAGTGCGATATTCATGAGAAATATTTCTTCGATTGTACCCAAAAACGTGGCACGTCTAAGTTCAGAGATTTCGAAGGTCCCCTCAAAATTTTATCAAAATTGCATTTGCCGTTTGCCCGGAATCGTGCGAACAAACATACAGAAAAACAAACAAACAAACAAAAAAACACATTGGAGCTAAATTTTTTGGGGGGTCAGTGAAATTGAAGTTTTCGCTTCGCTCGCTACGCTCATACAATAACTGGATGAGGGAAGCGTAGACTTCAATTTCACTTTCGTTTTTTTTCCCAAACTTTAAAATTCCCAAAAAGAAAACCTAGCTCGGGTGTTTTGTTTTTTTTTATTTTTTTTTGGTCTTTTTTGTTCGCCTCTCCAGGCAAACGGCATTTATTCGATTTTGGTGAAAAATTGGAGGGGCCTTCGAAATCCCCTGAACTTAGACCTGCCACTTTTTTGGGGTATAATCGATTTAAATATTTCTTATGTTTGTATTTTTAAACGTTTAAAAAAAAATTTAAATGAGTTTTTTTTTCCCGTGATATTTGGCAAACGGCTACTCCGATATCGTAAAATTTTGGGGGGAACGTTTAAAATAAATAAAATTAAAATTTTTTTAAATGTTTTTAGAGACATTTGAAAGAATTTTTTCGTTTGAAAATCGTATTTTTTTTCGTTTTTCCCCCCGGGTTTTTTTAAAATAATTTTTTCGAAAATATTTGGACCGATTCTGACCAAACGGTTTAGGGCTAAAAATTTTTTCAAAATTTTTACATTGGCATAAGGATTTATGATATGTTTTTGGCCTTTTTAAAGAAAAAGTTCGTAAAAATTTTAAAAGAAAAAAAAATGTTTTTAATAAAAGCATTTACAGGTGTAAATTCCCCAAGTAAAAATCAAGTGGCCTCACTATTAAAAAGTAATGAATTTTACTTAAAAAACGTAATAAATTGGGACAAAAAATTTTCCAAAACAAAGTCATCCATAAACCCCCACGGGAAAAAGGGGGTTCGCGAAGGGGCCCCTAGTCGTAAATGCATTTTTTACACGTATTAGTGAAAATTTTAATTTAAATATCTTTTTTTAAATGTTGGCCATTGCACTTTTTTTTACTATGGGCTTATTTTGCTAGAACTGTTTTTTGATCATTTTTAACGATATTCAGATTTTATTTCACCTCCTCAACTGTAATGGGTATAGGTTTTTTTATCGAAACGAAAAACCCCAAATTTCAAAAACCGGGTAAAGAACGCGATGACGTGTTTGGGATTGTTTGGGATTGGTTTATTTCATGACGTCTCATTTTAAAGGGCACTTTGGCTATTCGAGACAAATGGTGGTGATTTTAAAAAAAGGGAATCGTATGTTGCCGGCGTCAGGGGCCCAAATGGAAAAAGTTAACAGGGGATTTGGAAAGGGCCCCGGCCCCCCCTATTTCCCCTTGCACTGGGGTCGGGAGAAGGTGTCCCACAAGGATCGCTCTGGGTCCCACAACCATTTAGAAGTAACGGAGCGGGCCCCTCGCTTACTTGCCTTGCACAGACCCCGGAGGTGGCCAAAAAGGATCGCTCTTCGGTCCACAATCAACTTAGAATTAACGGACAGGCCTCGCTATATTTTGCCTTGCCAAAAGCCGGGGGTGTAAAAACCAAGTTTTTCGCTCGTGGGGCCACAACAATTTTAAAGTAAGGGAGCGGGCCCCTCGCAAATACTTCCCCCCCTTGGGCACAGACCCCGGAGGTGGGGCCAAAAGGGGTTCCTCGTGGGTTTCCCCCGCCTTTTTTAGAAGAAACCGGAGCAGCCCCCCTTATACTTGCCTTGAAACAGAGCCAGGAGGTGTGCCACAAGGATCGCTCGTCGGGCCACAATCAACTTAGAAGTAACGGAGCAGGCCCTCGCTATACTTCCCCTTGCAAAAGAGCAAGAAGGTGTGCCCCCAAGGATCGCTCGTGGGTCCCCCCAGCCAACTTGAAGAAACCCGATGTTTTGTCTCAAAACCCCCCCCCCGTCTTGTGTGTGCTGGTATGTATTGTCGCCGGGGTCGCAGGGGGGGACGAGACCGTTTTGGGAGGGGGGTGAAACGGCGCAGCGGGCTCGACCCAAAGGGTGGAGTCTACAAACAACGGGAAAAAGGGTTGATGGCTAAAATTTCAACCAAGGGAAAACCCGAAAAACGGGACTACACCAGATGACCCAAATGAAGAGCCCCTTTCCAAATGTACAAACCCCATGCAAAATAGTGAGTAAATTTAAACATTCTTTTTTATAAGTCCTTTTGGCCCCGTTTGGGATGGCCAGATTTTTTTCCATCAAATTTTTTAAAACCCTAGAAAAATTTTCCCTAGGTGTAAAGACACATTTTTTTAAAAAGTTCCGACGAAAAAAATGAATTCGATTAAAGGGGGATATCCACCCGCAAAAACTAAAAAAAAAATTTAAATTTGGGAAACAATTTTGAATTTTAAAAATTTAAAACAGAAAAATTTTTTGGGGCCCCACCATTATTGAAAAAAAATGAAAAAATTTTGATATTTTTCGTGCTCGGTCCATCGGCAAAAATCCCCATAAGAAAAAAAAAGGGGAAAGATTTTTTATGCCCCGTGACCTTGGGGTTTTTTGATCCAAAAAATATTGGCCATTTTTGACGTTCTCGACAGCCTTTTCTCAAAATCCTCTATATTTTTTTTTTTGTAATTTGGGCAAGTGTTCGTCAAAATATGCTGCTTTTTTAAACCAAAAGGGGTGTTTTTGGGAAAATGCATTTTTGCGTTTTTGAATACTTTATTTGTGCAAAAGTTTCAAGACACGATTTTTAAAAAGACCCTTTTAGATTGGGGGTGATGTTTTAGTTTTTCTGGGGAACAAAAAAAAAGGGATGAGCCGTTTAAAAAAATTTCCCCAAAACCAAAATTTTTTCTCATTATTTTCGGGATATACATTTTTTTAATTCTTAAAAAATCCCTTTTTCAAGATATATTTTTTAAAACGGTCATTCTTAGTGTAGTATTTTCAAAAAGATTATGTGGTAAAAAAATTTTTTTTTGGGGAAATTTCCCCTTTTAAAGTTGTATGGGGGAAAAGGTATTGGAGCGTGCCCTGTTTTTTTCGGGAAGGGGGAAAATCAGGTGCCCTGGCCATCCCCAAGGGGCGCAACCTTTCCCTTTCTTCTTTGTAAAAGGGAGTCTGCGGTTTATTTTCCTCCCGAGTGAAAGACTTTTCTCCCCAAAACCCAAACCCACCCTTGAGCCTACACTTAAGGCCCCGGGGCCCTTTTTTGACAAAAATAAAAATTGGATGACGAAGCAAAAATTTAAATTTTCACGGGCCCCAAAAAAAAATTTTAGCTCTGGTTTTTTTTTTTTTTTTTTGTCGGGTTTCGCGCTCTAACCGAGAAAACGGCAAAATCCCTCTTGATAAAAATTTTGGAGGGGCCCTTTTCAAAAATCTCTGAATTTTAAAATTTTGTCACGTTTTTGGGTATAATCTTAGAAATTTTTCCCCTCGGGGAAATATCGAAATTTAAACTTTTTTTCGTTTTTTAAATGCGAAAATTTCCGTGATTTTTTGGGCCCGATTCTAAACCAAACGGGAGGGCTACAACGTTAAAAATTTCCCCAAAATAACATTAGGGTAATGTTGAGGTTTGCCTTTTTGAAAAAACTTTTTCAAAATTTTCGCAGAATCCTGGGAAAAATTTGGGTTTTAAAAATAGTTTTTTTTAAAAGTTTAAAAAAAAGATTAAAAACCCTTTAAACAACAACAAAAAAAATTTGACAACAATCACTTACAATGCTTTAAAAAAGTTTTTTGAAAAGGGAAAAGGGTTGGTCCAAACCAAACTAAAGTTTAAAAAAAAGCTCATCCATAAAACGCGGCGGGCTCAAGCTTTTTCCTAGTAGATCTTTTTAAAAATAATTTTTTCGGGGGAATGCATGCCCATTGCCCAGGGTGCATTCATGCCCCTCTTCAAGTTTTTTAACAGGTGGGGGTTGGGGACAGGCCCTTGTGAAGGGAGGCCCCGGGGCTTTTAAAAAGAAAAAATTTCAATCCATTGCTTCGCTTTAAACAACGGGGGAAAAACCTTGAAAATAACCTTTATTTAAGGATGGCTGTTTCAAAGGGTTTTTAAACCCGTCCCCCAAAAATCAGAGTCGCGCAAAAACCCCTCACCCAAACATTTGTGGGTTTTAAATTTAAATACACAAATAAAAAGCTTCGAAAACGCTTTTTTTTAGTCGCGTTGATGGATGAGCTTTTTTGTAAGTTTTTAGTTTGCGTGGGATCTCTTTAAATTTTGGCAAGTTTTTTTTTAATCATTGTGGGGAAATTTGGTTGTAAATTTTCCCTTTTGTAACTTTTTAAATTTGGGTTTAAAAAACCAAAAAACTATTAGAACGGGTATTGATTTTTTTAAATAAGGGGTTTTTGGACATAACACTGTTTTATTTTTAATTTTTTTAAAATTATTATTGATATTTCGATTTTTTTTTAAAAAATTTCTTTTTAAAACTGAGGGTTGAACAGTACATCTAGACCCAAATTAAAACAAAATAAATTTTTTTTTTTGTTAATAATTTGGAAATTAACTCATCTTAAACAATTTTTTGTGATCTAGTGCAACGTATATTTTTTTTTTGTCATTTTTTTTATTTTATTTTCCTAAATTGGGGTTGGGCCCGATATTTTCAGGGTTCATTTGTTTATATGGATTGTTTGTTTTTTTTGGGGGGGGCCCCCTTCTTTTTAAAAAAAGATTTTTTGAAAAAAAAATCAAAAATATCACTAATAATTTAAAAATTATTAAAAGAACTTGATGTCCAAAACCCTTATTAAAATAAAAAATTGTTAATTTTTTATTATAAACCCTCAAAAAACTCATTTTAAAAAACCTTTTTTTTCTATGTTTTCTGGCTAATTTTTTTTAACTTTTACTTTCAAAGCAATACTTCCCATTATCTTAATGTCCATGTAAAAATGAACGTTTTTAACCCTACCCCCTTGGTCAAATTCTTTTCCCAAAATGTAAAACGAAATGTCCCCACTGAAAATGGGGGAAAAAGTCGGAAAAGTACGTTTTTCTGATAAATATTTTTTCAAAATTGGGTACCAAAAACGGGGGCGGGCCCAAAGTCGAGTTTTTCGAAGGTCCCCAAAAATTTTTCATCAAGTCGCATTTTCCCGTTTCCCCGGTACCCTTTGCGAACAAAAGCCCAGGAAAAAAACAAAAAAACTTTGGGGAGCAAAATTTTTTTTGAGGGTCATAAAATTAAAAGTCGTCGCTTCGCTCATCCAAATTATCTGTTTTGGCTAGCTTTTGAAAAGTGTCAGCGGGGCCAAAATGGGGGTAAATTGTGATACCAGAAATAAGGGGGCCCCTTTAAAACCCCTTTGGGATGAAAAAATCTATCCCCAGTTGTACGTAATCCGGTTTGGGGAAACTTTAAATTTAAATTTTAAACATTAAATAAACATACCCATAAACTAAAATTTTTTTTTTTAAATGGGAAAAAATTTTTTGTGCAAAATTTTATATAAATGTTAAAAATTTTTTTTCCCGGGGGATTCCCCAAAAAAACCTTTTTGTTTTTTTAAAAACTGAAAGGGGATGATGATTTTTTTTGAAAAAATTTTTTTGGGGGGTAAATATGAAACAAATTGGGCGAGTGAACTCAGCGGACCCCAACGAAAGGGCTACGGCCGAAGGGCTCGTTGGTCTTGTAGTAAGCGTCGTATCTGCTTCCAAAGCAGAAGGTTACGGTTCGATTTCCCTAAAGTCAGAAATTTTAAATTTTGATTTGGATTTTGGAGTCGATCAAAAATTTTTGTCTAAAAAAAAAAAAAGGGGGAAAACCTTAAAAAAAAACGGAAAAAGGGGAAAAAAAAAGGGGGCCCAAAAACAAAAAAAAAGGGGAAAAAAAAAAATTTAAAAAAAAAAAAAACGAAAAAAAAAAGGCCGGAAAAAAAATTTTTTTTAAAAAGGGGGTTTGGGGGGAAAAAAAAAAAAAAAAGGGCCCTTAAAAAAAAATCAAAAAAAATGGGGGTTGCCTTTTTTTTTTTTTTTTCCTTTATTTACAAAAAAAAATTTTTGATCCCCTTTTTTTTGGGTTTCCCCTTTCCAACCAAAACCGGGAATTTTTATTTCGTCGGGGCCCCCTGGGCCCCCGGGTTTGGGTTGGTCACTTTTTGGGTTTTCTTGTAGGCCCTACTGTCCCCTTGGGAAAATCATTTTTGTGACTGAGTGCGTAGACTCTAAATACGTTTTTTTTTTTTTTTATTTGTTTTATTTATTTATTAAATTTAAATTTTTTTATTTATTTAAATTTTTTTTTTTTTTATTTATTTTATTTTTTTTTAAATTTTTTTAATTTTTTTTATTATTTTTTTTTTATTTTTTTTTATTTTTTTTATTTTTTATATAATTTTTCTTTTTACTTATATATTTATTTGTTTATTTAAAAAATATATTTATTTTATTTTTTTCTTATGCATTTTAAAAAATGTTTTTTTAAATTTTTAAGTACAAAACCCCGAAAATTAAAAAACTTTTATGAAATTGGGGGTTTTCCCCTTTCGGGGATAAGGGCGCCCCAGCCAAATAAGTAAAGAGAGTCATGTGTTTAAAACTCGTGAAAAATTTGGGATCCAAGTTTCTAATAATTATATAGGTATAATTAATGGTGTTTTTGAGTTTTTTTTGTAAAAGGGCGCGTCAACTTTAATGCCCTAATGCGCAACTCTACCTATGAATGCCTGGAGGGCCCAAGGGGGGGATTAAAGGGAATGTTCCCCGGGGCCAACACATGACTCATTCACTTTGTCTAGCCCCGATTTGGCGTTTTTCCCCGTAAAAAGATGGGGGGTTTTACTTTTTGGAACTTAAAATTATCCTCCAACATAACTTCACCCACGGTTTAAAGGGAACCCAAGGAATAGTTTGGGTGACTTTTCAGGTGCAAGTGTCCCCTAAGAAGAAGACGATCGCGAGTGGCCATTTTGCTGGGGGAGATGTTTCCAAATACTTTTTTGGCGAGGGCGCGAGTAGAGCCCGGGGGGGTTTTGGGGGAAAAAATACCCAACCTGTTAGTGCCGTGAAGACTCGACTACTCCTGGGGACCCTCCCTCCAAACAACGCGCCAAAAAGGTAGGCGATACAACGCCATGGCACTCTACAAACACCACAGGGTATTGGGGCCGGGAAAAACCACGAGGGACAGCACCAAAAAGCGAGCCAGCTACAACACAAGATGCCCCCCACCAATTTCCCCAAAAACCGCCTAGAAGTAAATTTTGGGCACGCCCACAAAACACAACAAACCGCCTAAAAAGACTAACCACACCCCCTTAACACAGGCCGCTAAAAACCTAAAGGGCAAAAACCCCCAAGCACTACAGAACCCCCTCAAAGACTAAACCAAAAACACCCCTAAGGGACAGAACCCCTAAAACTTAAGGGCCCCCCAAGGGACTACAGAACCGGGGCCCACAAGACTAACCACACACCCCCAAAACACAGAAACCGGGAAAAAAAATCACTAAGGACCCAAAACCCCCCCCCAAACACAAAAAAAACCAACCCACAAAAACCCAATTTAAACGCCTATAAGCACAACCGACTAAAAACGGGTAAAGGAAAAACGCCCAAAAGCCCTACCGAACCCGCTACAAAAACTAACCACACGCCCATAAGCCCAGAACCCCGGGTAAAAACCCCCTAAGGCCCCCGCCCACAAAACATAAAAAAAAAACCATCTACAAAAGACCACCATCACGCCCTAAGCACAAGGAAAATGACTAAAGTCACTAAGAACACCCCACAAGTAAATAAAACCCCCTTTGAAGCACTAATACAAAGCCCCCTAAAACCCCATAAAGCCTTCAACCTCTAAGGCAAGCCCATGAAAAAAAAAGAAAAGCCCACCTAAGGACACGCCCAGAACACAATGAGCCGCCCACAACCACTTTTGGACACACCCCAAGTAAAAAAGAAACCTCCTAATGCCCTATATGGGCAACGCCCATTAACCCAGAACCGCCCACAAACCCCCTAAGGCACTCCCCCAAGTAAAGGAGGGCCCCCTAAAAAACACTAATGACACGCCCACAAGCACAATGGGGGTGTCCCAAACAGTGTTTTTTAAAACCCCAATTTTCCCCTGTTAACAGACTCACTGAATAAAGAAATATCAAAAAATTGGAACCTTTCCCCCTTTCTGCACAAAATTGGGGGGAATAGGGGGAATGTTATTTGATGGTAGATATTTTTATTCAAATTAAAGGGCCGGGGAAATTTAAAACAACAAATAAAAAAGTTTTTGTAACAATAACTAACTGTACAAAAGCGGTTTTTTTTGGTTTTTAAAAATCGACAAATAGCCCTATTCTTAAAAATAGGAGCTGGGTTTTTTTGTTTGGATTCTTTTGGGAAGGGTTTAACTGGCCGATAGCGCGCCATTTGATGAATTAAGGGGGTAAAAAAAAATTTAAAAAAAACTGATTTTAAAAAAAAAAATGGATAAAATAAATAAACAAAATGATTTTAAAACCTTTTAATTGGGGTTAAACTATCACAAAAAGAAAAAAAAATAAATAATGAAAAAATTAGGGCCGGGATTACAATCAACAAAAAAGAAAGTTATTTGTAACCCCAAAAAAGCTAACTGTAGCAAAAGCGTTTTTTTCGGTCTTACTCCCACAAAAAGCACTATTCCCTTTAAAAATGGGGCAACTTATTTGGGGCGGGTTTTTATTGGGAGGTTTTAAAATGGCCAATTTGCGCGGCTATTCGATGGGAAGGGTGTAAAAAAATTCATTAAAACTGATTTAAAAATTAAAAAAAGACAAAATAAAAAAACCCAAAAAAATTTTAACAAATTTTTTAAAAAGATTTTTATCCAATAATTAAAAAAAAATAAATAATGAACCAAATTTTTATTCCTAAATTTTTATTTTTTTTAAAATTTATTTTTTTTTGGCTTTAAATTTTTCCTCTTATTTCCCCTAATAATTTGGTTTTTTGGGTTTTTTTGGGTTTAGAAAGCTCAACCCTTTGGTCATAATGCACCACTCTACCCTTTGGATATGGGGGTGACCCCCTGCAGTCAGGAAAACCCGCCCGGGGTGGGGGGGAAGGGGGGTTTTTTTGACTTGGGGGTCCCCTCATCCTTTTTTGTCAAACGTCGTCGGGGAGAAAAGGGGCAAGGAAAAAGGGGGTGTCCCCGAGGAAAGATTGCCAGAAACTCTCCTCTAGCTTCAAGGGGGTTTTAAAAACTGACTTTCCCTCTTTTCTTGCTGATGTTTGCGAAGGGAGACCTTTTTCTTGAATTTGCCTTTTTACTTTTGCGAGCCATGCCTGGGCAAATTTTCCAATTCTACCCCGGGGCCCCTAACGGTCATTCTTAATTAATAATTTTTTTCTTTTTGTCGTATACATTTTTTTGAATTATTTTATTATGCAAAATTTTCCTCGTATATAGATTATTTAAATAAGCTTCGTGGACTTATTTTAAAAAAAAGACTTATCACACCCAAAACCCCAAAAATTTTGGGAAAGTTCTTTGATTAAAAAAATTAATAAATTTAATTTTAGTAGAAATAAGAACCAAAGCCCGTGGTATACATTTATGTTAAACGACGATCTGTAAAATGAGTTTCAATTTTTAGGGGGTAGGGTTACAGACGGGAAAGGCAAAAAGTTGAAAGGAAAATCTTTTTTTTGAGTAAATTACCAAAAGGAAAGTTATAAAAATTGACTTCGTCATTTTATATAAGTGAACATAATAATGAGGGGGTGAGTAAAAAAAAATAAAAAAGTTTTCCCCCCCGGGGCTCAACCGGCGACCTCTCCTGCAAAAATGCGCGCTAAAACCCCTCGGCCCAGCAGCGTCTGCAGAGGGCGTCTGGTCTAGACCGTACTGACCAGCCGGGGTTTTTATGCACCTGCCTAAGCGAGTGTAAAAGCTTCACGATGACAATTTGGCAGTTTTTTATGCTTTAAAAAAACCCTTTTGCCAAAATTCTTGAATGTAATTTTTACAGCTGTATAAAAGCATATGTTTTTCCAAAAAAAAATGCTTTTTTTGGGGATTAAAAAAATTTTGGGTGGCAGTTTTTAAACGACGCGTGGACTTCCACTCGATCCGAATGTTCCAAATACTATGGGAGGGTTTAAATTCCTTTTTTAATTGCAAACTAGGGAGTTTTTGGGCGGGTAAACTTATCCCACAGATAACTATTTTTTTACAAATTAAAAAGTTTATTATTTGTTTTATTTAATACCGGGCCCTAAAAACCCAGTACGGGGTACAAATATAACTCTTTTGTAGAGAAAATGAATGTCTTATTTTAAAAAAAAAATAATAAAAGTGATGGTAAAATTAAAGATTTTATATATAATTCGTGTTTTTTAAAGTTTGATAGATGCAAAATTAGTAATTTATTAAGAAGAAAGAAAAGTTTGAAAATAAAAAAGAAGGGATTTTTGATAATTTTTACGAAATGACGTAGCGAACGTAAGTCTTTTTTCCCAACGCTATACTCGATCGGGCCTTGGCCGTGAGCATTGTCCCGTTAAATTTTATTTTTTTCCCCGGGGTCATACGGCCCAAAGGGCCCAAAAAGATTGAGCTGAAATTTTAAACAGTATCCGGGGCCAGGTTTTACAGCATTTTTTTAAGTTTCCTGGTCAAGGATATCTGTTTAAAAAAATTTCAGCTCAATCTAATTTCGCCGTTCGGCCGTATGAGCCCGGACAAACAGACATTTAACAGACAATGCTCACGGCCAAGGCCCGATCGAGTATAGCGTTAGGAAAGACTTACGTTCGCTACGCTCACTCGTCTAATTAGTAAAATAGAACACAGCATGTGAAAGTTTGCGATCAGATGAACCAAGTAAATTTGTTTATTATTTTGTTTTCATTATGCATGCCTTCTGTCATTCTGTAAATGATGCTAGGCCATTGCTGGCTATCAAGGATACTATTATACACTTCGTTTGGGCTGGTGATGATCTACAAGAAACAGTGCGACGTATTTTATCTCGCAAACATCAGCTGGTAAGTAGGGTAGTATATTACTTTCCGAAACTAGAATGCGAGCTCTGGTAGGCCCTAGTCGTTGTCGGGGACCCCCATATTCTCTGACGACCTTCCCAACGACGACGACCAGGACAAAACGAACGATGACAAAGACGATGACGACCACGACGCGAGAACCCTCCTTTTTCTTTCACCTTTACCCGCGTGGCTATTTCTGACCAGCACCAGCATGGGATTTTCCTCTCTATATCCTCTCGGCAAAAGTGGTGATTTTTGACCTAGCGGTTGTCGCACCCTTAATCCAAACTAAAACTAAATTGGGACGTATGGGACCAACCTTTTTTCATAATAGGACGACGACAAACGGTTGACGCACCCTGAAACCAAAAAACTATAAACCACTTTCTATGTTCGCCTAGACCCAAATATTTTATTTTTTTGGGTTTATTTGGATTAAGGACGCGTCAACCGTTAGGTCATAATACACTACTCTAGCCTAGGGGATTTGGGAAAGAGGGACCCATGCTGATCAGAACCAGCCATGGGTAAGGGGAGGAAGGGGGGTTTCTCAAGTGGCGAACGTCATTGTCTTTGTCATCGTTCATTGTGTCATTGTCGTCATCGTCATCTGGGAGGTCATCAAGGAAAGGGGGAGGTGTCCCCGACGACGATTGCCAGAGCTCGCTTCTAGTTTTGGGGAGTAGCTGATGTTTGCGAGGTGGACATTTTCTCTTGAATCGCCTTTTACGATTAGCAGAGCCATGCTCTGGGCCAATTCTACCCCGAGCCCAGACGAAATCGTCTTTAATTTTTCATACATTGACGCTGGAGGAAGTACTAAGGGTCATACACCGGCCGTTCCATTTAGCCTGGGGTGTAGCCTATCTGTTCAACAAGGGTCTGTGACCACAAATGTTTGTATAAAGATTATAACTAGGGAAACGCCAAAGTCGTTGTTAGACGAGTGAGTGAGCCATGTGTTTGTGTACCCGCTAACATTACTTTTCTTCCCCCTACCTTTGACCTCCCTATAGCCTATCATTGGTTAAAGTGGCGCATTATGGCCGGACAGTTGACGTGCCCTTAAACTTAAAAACTTATAATTACCTAACTTAAATCCAATCAATGTTCACGGGTACTCAACACGTGGCTCTCTCACTCGTCTTACAACGACTTTGGCGTTTCCCTAGTTATGATATTGTGATAAGCTGATGGCACAGATAACAGCAATGATGTAGGGCCTACAGTAGAACGTTTCTAATATACATGCACAATCCAAGGAATCACATCATTTTGGCTAAGGGAATGTTTGAAAAAAGTAGAAAATTTAAACAATTCAAGTGCTTGTTTAAGGTTTAACTCTAGATAATTTGTAAATATTTTAATGATAAAATGAATTAACTGCAAATATTACATGGAGAGGTAGTCATTGACGGAGTAAAAGCTATTTGAATGATTTTTTTTTTAATGAAAGCCCGACAGAGTTTTGTTTTATTCTATTTCGCAGTTATTGATCGTCAGATCAATTAAAGTTCCCGAATCAAAATGTTAAGAATATAATATGTTACACAATATATTATAATAACAGTTGATAACTGATAAAAGAAGATGCGAAGCTTAAATTGTGTACCAAGTTTGTAATAATATTGTATTAAAGTAAAATTATGAAACATAGCTGTCTAATAAATTTATTTATTTAATTTGTCTCGTGTTGTGTACATTTCAAAAAATTAATTAATATTTTCAATATCAGTTACGTTGGGTATAAAATATTAAAACAGGATTGTTTTAAAGATACAGAAACTGTACAAAAACGTCAATAACTAATATGTTTTCTTTAACTCAAAAAATTCGTTACTAACTAAGAATTAATGAATTACATTTTTGGTGTTTAGCAGGTGAATACACGGTCTTGTAAGGGGCGTTTATATTTGCAACAGTATGCCTTCTTCAGAATAAATATATATATATGCGGGGTGGCACCTCGCCGCCCCGCACCTTCAGCCGAGGCTATATAAGGCGGGCGCTGCGTGCTTGCCAGCCACTGTGACTCCAACCTCCGTAGAGTCACAGTCAACCTTGATAATGTCTGACGTAGTACAGACGAAACGTCGATGGACGCCCAGGTTCTACCCTGGTTCACCTTATTTTCGAAGCGGTTTTACCCAAGATCCTTGTTTTTATCCTATAACGGGCCGCGAAAACCTACAACAATCCACACACATATATATATATATGTTTAAACTTGGCTTTATAGTAGGCGACTATGACGCTGTTATGTTAGTACTTTACTTTGTAATATATTCATATATATATGCACACATTGTATTTTCGGGTAGTCCGTGTGGTTTTATTTTTATTTATTCCAACGTTTCGGGTAGTTCTCCCTGCCCATCTTCAAGGAAATTAAACAAAAAAAAAACAATATAAAAAACAAACAAAACCGTACTTCATAACAAACACTGCAACTAGATACATAGACAAAAACTAAATAGCTTAGAAAACATAGGTAAATGATAAAGGATGAGACCTTCGGACATACCGTCTACCGTAAACCAACGCATACAAATCGATATTTAAACGCAGACTCACACCACCACCCAGCACAGCTTGCCACAGTAGTAAACACCCTTGCTATACGATCCAAAAGACTGTCTGACGTTGAGCACATGGCTGAAGAAATGATTGGGTTACGAGACACCTTACTCTCTAACGGATTTTCCCCCAACACAATTGCTCGAGCATTCCATAAAACGTCGAGTAAACCTATTGATCAAGATATTCCAAAAGACGAACCTCGAGCAACTGCATTTCTGCCTTACGTCCAAGGAACCACTGATAAAATAAGCCGTTTACTCAAAAAGCAGAATATAAGAACTGTTTTCAGCACGGATCGGAAGATATCAGCAATGTTACGCAACGCTAAGGACACAATTCCAAACGAGTCCCATGGTATATATGAAATTCCATGTGGAAGTTGCGAAAAGACATACGTAGGAAGAACTAACCGCAAAATATATGTCCGCATCGACGAACATAGAGTTGCAGTTAGACGTATGGAAACCACCTCAGCTCTTTTCCAACATGCTTTCGACAAGGAACACTGGATTAACTTTGATGAAGCTAAAACCCTAGCCAAAGTTGAACATGAGGTGCCCCGTATCGTAAGAGAGGCGGTGGAGATGGAGAAGCGGAAACACAACATGAACACACGGGATGATGCCAAAAGACTTCCAGCCACATGGAAACATGTTTTGCAAGGCTGTAATGTTCAACCAAAAGCTCTCCCTATGGAAATGTCTGCAGTCCGTCCTCCTCCAAGAGCTGACAAGAGAAGGAAGACTCATCAACAAGGACCCCTTGAGCCATCTACTCGGACGCTGAGGTCATCTAAACAGTAATAGGATAATGTTGATGGCTTCACACGGTTGTATAATTTGTCATGAGTAGGCCCTACCTATGTTTTCTAAGCTATTTAGTTTTTGTCTATGTATCTAGTTGCAGTGTTTGTTATGAAGTACGGTTTTGTTTGTTTTTTATATTGTTTTTTTTGTTTAATTTCCTTGAAGATGGGCAGGGAGAACTACCCGAAACGTTGGAATAAATAAAAATAAAACCACACGGACTACCCGAAAATACAATGTGTGCATATTCAATCCGTGAAAGTCTGCGATATAACATATATATATATATATATATATATATATATATATATATATATATATATATATATGTTTTTACGTAGATTTTCTCGGATATAATGTGACATAATGAAATTCTTTCGAGTTTCCGAGTTAAATAAGTTTTAATACCAACGTTTCGAACAGTTCTCCCTGCTCATTCTCAAGGTAACGACATACAAATTAAAAAACATTGAGTAAACAAACAAGACAATAACAAATAATATAAAAGACAAAACAAGTCACTGCAACTGCTCAGCATTACATTTAAGATCTTTGCGATGACCTTAACAGGCGTTTGGTAGGTGGAGCTTCAGGTGGCTTCTTTCTTCTCCTATCCACTCTAGCTGGAGGAACTACATTTTCCGTGGCAACTGGGGGTATTATCGGCACCACATGGCTATCACGTAGCGCCAGTTTCCAGGTGGGTGCTAGTCTTTTCGCATCATCTCGTATGTTTAAGTTATGCGGTCTTTTCTCCATTTCGACGGCTTCTCTAACAATACGAGATACTTCATGGTCCACTCTGGCAACAGTCTTTGCGTTCGCGAAATCTATCCAGTGCTCCTTCTCAAAATAGTGCTGGAATATATATATATATATATATATATATATATATATATTTCGCGAGTGAGGAGCTCCAGGCAACACATCGGGGAGTGAAGGCCTCTGAGGATGGGAGATGCGACTTTCCCGAAACGTCAGGAGAGGAGGGGTAAGTCAGTGCCCTCTTCTTTAATAAATTATTCGCGGCAAAAAGCCCCAGTAAAAAACAATATGTTTATATATATATATTATATATATAGTGTGGCTCGTTGGTCTTGTGGTTAGCGTATCTGCTTCCAATGCAGAAGGTCCAGGGTTCGATTCCCGCTAAAGTCAGAAGTTTTTTAACTTCTGATTTGGACTTAAGTCCATCAGTTCTTGCCTTAGGCGTTTGTAAACGGTGACTTTGAAGCCGTCCTAGCAACGAAGCACTTAATAAATTCAGAGTTGTGCTGAATCGGCCTTGTTGATTCAGGCGTTAATCCGCGGGTGTTCGCACTGTCCATACCACTGATTACTATATTTCCTATTAAAAATATCGATCTTTGGTTGGTTATCGCTCACTCGTCGATTGCGTCGGGGCCTACAGAGTTGGCTTGGTCGCTTTGATTTAAAGTCCCCCACTGAAAATCAGTTAAATAACTGAGTTGGTAGACTCTTAATACAATTTATTTATTTTTGTAGGTTATCGAAAAAAAAATGCAAACGAATATCAAAATATATTGAAGAACAACTGAAAAATAATTTTCGTTTTAAATCGAAGAGAACGAATACGTTTTATCAAGATAATATGCTTTAAGGAGCCAAACGAGCCAATAAAATGAATAGATTAGATATTGTTTAACGTCTCATATTAATGCACTAAGGCTATTCGAGACGATGAGTGGTGATATATGAGGATGAAATATGAATAGAAGGGAGGAGGGGAAACCCGGTACCGGCACGTAGTCTACTCCTTTCGAAAAGTACCAAGGGGACCAACGGCTTAACGTCCCATCAGAAAGGACGGTGTAACCTTAACAGTCATAAAGGTTCCTCCACTAACTCGGACTGCCGAGCAGACGTCGAGGAGAACGAAGCCGTTACACTAGCTCTCGAACCTTCCGTCTACTTTAACAGCGGTATACGTGAGATTCAGGGTAGCGTTCACCGTTTACCCACTCTACCCCTGACCACGCCCGAAGGTTGCTTTATTTTTATTTATTTATTTATTATTTATTTAACGTCTATCCTATTCAGTTATAGAAAACTGATTTACAAAGGAGGACAACTAAATAAATGTAATTACATAGATGTAGAAACTACAATAAACTACATTTAAGTACATATTTGAAATATTAGCATTACAACAACAATGCATTTAAACAACAATTTTGCTAACAAATGAAAATAATATAAAATGTATTTAATTATTAATGAATCAAATATAAAAAAGGGTGGGGAATGAAAAGAAAAGGTAAAAAAGGAAGGAAAAAAGGAAAAAAAGAAAGAAAAAAGAAAAGAAAAGAAAAAAGAAAGAAAAAAAACATTAAAAAAGAAAAACGAAAAGAAAAAAACTGGTTTATTAGACGATCCCACTCAAACGAATATGAGGTTTGCTAAAAATCAGGAACAGCAAATCAGGGAGTATAATCAAAAAACTTTCGCGGAAGAAACCACCGAACGCGAATCTTTATTCTTGTGTTCAATCTTCATTTTTGTGTTCAAATCTTGATAACAGTTTAGTCCAAAAAAATCTTGACTCTAATATATAATTATATCAGATATATAATTATTTAAAATTAACTTCGGTGTTGAGATAATCTGATTATATGAGTCATTTTGCCTGAATATCACAGTATGGGCGAATCATATAAAGAGTGTTTCAAGAAGCCGTTGGTTTTCTCTAAACAATTTGAATAATTTAACATCGTGCGTTATTGCATGATAAGTCTGTTCTAACCTTCTTTTTGTCATTCGTGATGGGCAACTCGTCGCAGTTGCGTTGTATGTTTACAAGGTCTGAGGAAAGATATTGATATTTCGATACGATATCGATATAATATGGGAATATTTTTAATATCGATATCAGGATATATCGAAATATCGAAATTTACAAAATGCCTTAAATCGTGGAAAAGTTAAAACGCATATGAATTTTGGGCAATGTAAATATGTTTGTAAGAAAAAATTAATGCTGTCACCAAATAAGAAAAATTTATTTTTATTCTTGACGTTATCTTCATATTTTGGTTCGCATGCGTATTAATTGTGGAAGTGCCGGGTAGCCTACACTAAATTCACCTGACTAATACACATCATGGTGGGAGAACCAGGTATTTATTAATTAATGCGAGGGTGAGAATGTTAAAATATTTTGCATTTATGGCGATACCTTATAAATTCTCATTTAAAAATTAATTCACTTGACACTGCTCTTAGGAAAGAAAAATAATAATTATTATTTAGCAATATTATCGAAAAGTTGCACTTTTCTTAAACTCCATGGTCACACCATGGAGTTATAATAGTACTCCCCTCAAATTCCATGATCACACCATGGAGTTAAAAGAGTACTCCCCTCAAACTCCATGATCACACCATAGAGTTATAATAGTACTCCCATTAAAATCTATGACTACATGATGTAGTTATAAATTTATAAAAGTACTCCCCTCAAACAAAATGATCACACGGTGGAGTTATAATAGTACTCCTTTCAAACTCAATGATCACACCATGGAGTTATAATAGTACTCCCCTCAAACTCAATGATCACACCATGGAGTTATAATAGTACTCCCCTCAAATTCCATGATCACACCATGGAGTTATAATAGTACCCCCACAAACTTCACACACCATGGAGTTATAATAGTACTCCCCTAAACTCCACACACCATGGAGTTATAAAGTACTCCCCTTAAACTCAATGATCATACAATGGAGTACTCCTTTTAAACTCCATGATCTCACCATGGAGTTAAAAAAGTACTCCCCTCAAACTCAATGATCACACCATAGAGTTATAATAGTTCTTCCCTCAAACTCAATGATCACACCGTGGAGTTATAATAGTACTTCCCTCAAACTCAATGATCACACCGTGGAGTTATAATAGTACTTCCCTCAAACTCAATGATCACACCATGGAGTTATAATAGTACTCCCCTCAAACTCAATGATCACACCATGGAGTTATAATAGTACTCCCCTCAAACTCAATGATCACACCATGGAGTTATAATAGTACTCCCGTTAAACTCAATGACCACACCATGAAGTTATAATAGTACTACCCTCAAACTACATTTTCACACCATGGAGTTATAAAACTAAAAAAACTGCCCTCAAACTTCATGATCACACCACACCTACTTATTTTACCTAATTTAGCTGATCCAACAATATATGGAAAAAAACATGGAACAGTGTATGTAATTTTACGTATTTTATAGATCTTATTAATTTAGGGCAATTGTAATTCATTCTCAACACGTTCTTAATATTCTTCCTTCCAAAGTTCAAAAATTCTCGGTGTGTTTTGAACCATTACTTTTACGTCATTGGATGAGCGTAGCGAACGTAGCGAGCGAAGCGAAGATTCCATTTCTTTACACTGGAGAAAAAAATCCGGAATGTTTTTTTCGGAACCGGAGGCTCCCGTTACGTGCTCCAGATGCGACGACTTTATGCTTAAGGCTATTCGACCGCGTTTTTCTATTTGTCCAAATATGATGCCAAGTCAAAATATAATGAATGGTTTTGAAACCTGGCTCTTTTAGAAAATCAAAACAATTATTTTTTAAAATTTTTCTGATCGGGCACAAGGCAAATATCGCCTCTTCAAAATAATTTCAAACTTCAATTCGCCCAAGCAGTCACCATTCAACGTAAAACATTAATTTTATAAATCGATTCTAATGTTTGGCAATATTTGTCATTCATTTCACGCGATGTTGTTCGCCCTCTCAAGAGCAGACGGCACGGCAGCATCCCTACTTAGGAACGAATACGGAGATAATGCACGGTAATTTTGACTGTAAGGCTAATTACTTCTGGTGAAAAGATGCAATTATTAGGTTCTCGTTATTTTCTTGTTGTTTATAATGAAATTGTATCACGCGCTCTGCAATCCGTTTTATTGATTGAATTATTAGGGTTATTATCAAGTTAATATTACCATTTTTAAATTTATTACACATCGCTTACTGAGTACCAAGCTTAGAGGAAATATCAAGGATGCAACGTTGTTGTGGTTCTTTGTTTCTCTCCTGCACATCAAGTATGTGTATTCAAAGGAAGATACACGATTGGTGTTTGTATAAGACAAATACGAAGTCTAATTTTGTCTGAAAATTTTAATTCAAAAGCCAATTTCAATCGTATTTACTATATTGTATTCGATTACTTTGGAAAATGTAACAATTTCCCTCATTTTAATATGTTGTGTGCACAAGCGATAGTAAACAATGACAGGTGAATTATGCAAAGCCACCTTTTCAAGTTCTATTCAACTGAATTGCTTGGTGGTAGGGGTACTCGGTTACTTCCCGGAGTGCCAAAGAATTTAATGCCAAAACCTTGTTTTAACCTTTAATGCCAAAGCATTTAATGCCAAAGCATTTAATGCCAAAAATTATACCTGGCCAAAAAGTCCATGATACACACGGTTACGTGCACGGAACGACCAGGGAACCTAAGTGGGCGTTGTCTGGTTCTCTCCGGTCAGCGTGGTATAGGCGATTAACCCGTGCTAAATGTTTCGTAAGCGATAGCGCGAGAACCCGACCACGGACCGGAATTATATTCATACTGTAAGAAACTATAATCTTTCCTCTTTACGTGGATATACATAACTCTGCTCTATCACAAATATTAATGACATTTGTTTTGAGTCGAAGTGAACTCTACATTTACACTGTTGCCAAACCTTCCAAACTGCTCATGAAAAAGCACGTAAAAACATTTTGTCCGTGGCATCAGCATAACATTTGGTATCCGACTTGCTTTGTGGCTACTGTGAGGTCACTGGGTTGTACTAGATTATACATTACTAATAAAATATCCTTTAATGTGCCAACAAAATCTTAAATGAAAAGTACATTTAGCAACCATGGACAGGCGCGTGGTATGCGAGGATGCCACTGCTATACACAACGTGGCTGCGTCTCGCTTAGGTTGCCGCTCAGTCAGAGTACATTTGCGACAGCGCGCAAACATGGGTCCATTTAAACTCATAATAGTTTGAATTTAGGAAGCGTCATCGAGCAAAGTAGAATTCCATCATCTTCTTCACAAAATTATGCATCTTGTGATGTTATTGGTTTAGATTTCTTTTGCGCGAGTCAAAAGATACGGCGAGTTACATTTTCGTACCATGCTAATTCTTATGGGCGCTGAGACCAGAGAGAACCAATTTCCTTCCCGCCTTCAAAACTTAGGTTCCCTTATCCCTATTTAGCCCCTGTTTCACCCAAGCAGGCACGGCGCGAGGATAAAACTCAATTGGGGATTCGTACTTGAAGGTTTGCTGTTGTTTGTTTAAAGTTGCGTTGCAACGAATGGATGTCATTTAGGTATATAAAATAGACTTACCGGTGCTTACAACTACATTCCAATCAAATTACACACAAACTTTGGTATAGACCGTTTCAAATCATCGCACATTTTAAAGTACTTTTGACAGCCCGTGTATGCAGTGGCGTTCATGTAGCAGTGGCGTGGAGCCACAGGGGGTGGGTGGTTCAACTCCAACCACATAGAAAATTCGTTTACTTAAAAATGAATTTATCCCGATAAGAAACCCATTGCTACGTTATAAACGTATCATCATTGAGGATAGACGTCAATGGCATCACTAACACTCCACAGATAATTTATTGGAATGGAACTTTGTCAAAATCTGAGGGAAATATAGCGTCGCGATGCCTCAAAGACCGGTGACGTCCAAATTACACTCGTGCACATGAGTACGAAACATATAACTTTTTATTTGTTGTGTTGAAGATAAATACAAAACCCAAGCTACTGTGTACTCGTATAGGTTCGATCTATAGTTTAACATAAATAAAATAAAAATAAAATAACAATAAACATTTGCATTGATTTGAGTGCCTTAAAAAGCTACATTAATTATTTTTTGGAACCAACCATTTACGGGAGTAGTATAGACTTCAATGTTTTAAGATAACATTTATTTTTTTATTTCAACATGGTTTTACAAGAAATTTCCCTTAAAATCGATGAAAAATGATTAAATTATATCAAACATGACAAATTTAGGCTAACTTTGAAATTTTTGGGATTAATTAACAGTATAATATTGATAGTTAAATACTAAGAACTCAGCGTGTAGCCAGTTTTTCCCCCAAATTTATCATTAAAAAATATATATCATTGCAAGTTTTAAGGTGTTATCATATTTTGCACTATAGTTTGTGTTTGAGAACTTGATCGCACTCTGAATGTATTTTATTATGAGAATTACGGGAATAAACTAAAGAAATTTCAATAAAACTAGGGGTCACCTTTAGTTGACAAAACACGTACATCCTTCAACGCGCCTTTGAGTATAGCGTTCCCGGTGTTTTGTGTCCCAAACACAGGACATAAAATACGAAGTCCCCACTGAGATGTAAAGCAGGAACTAGCTCAGTGTAGTTATACTCCCAGAGCACATACGATAATATGGTAGTGTAACATGGACTTTTTAGCCAGGTATATTTTTTGGCATTACATTCTTTGACATTAAATGCTTTGGCATTAAATGCTTTGACATTAAATGCTTTGGCATTAAATGCTAAAAAAAGGTTTTGGCATTAAATTCTTTGGCATTCGAGGATGTAACCGGGGTACTCGCATACCTGGGTGCAGACCAAGTTGGATTTGTTTCTTCAAAAGCGTGCAGCGGCGTCGAAGAATAAGCCATTGAATGAGCTTTCAAGAACACGAACGTTTTGGGTAGATGATCTTCTATTGTACGCCGAATAGACGGCGCGGAGGACCCACAAGAAAATTCCTGTCTCAATCAACACATATTTTTTATAATTACTAATTTATGAAATTATATGTGAGATCAGCAACTCCTACATATTGCAAAATGTTTTTGATTGAAGCTCTAGGACCAAAATTACCATTACAACTTCCGACATCCTATTTGATCTGAAATGCTAATTTTGGTCGTAGAGATTCGATTAAAAACATTTTGCAATGTGTAGGAGTTTCTGATCTCATATATAATTTCATAAATTAGTAATTATAAAAAAATTGTGTTTGTTAAGACAGGAATTTTCTTGTCAGTCAGCCCTCGATGATTCGGCGTATACAATAGACAAGGCCGTGAGCTGGACGAAGGGTTATTGAAAGAAACAAGAATTTTAATGAGCTTGTCAGACATCTTCTGTCAACCTCACCATTCATCCTTTCTGTCGCCAGGTATGTCTGGTCTGTAGAGGTAGGGTCGGTACAGAAGATATCTGCTGCTTCAGTGCTCCAAATCGCAACAAGGTTGCGCTGGAGTAAAATCGACGCGAGAGGCATCTATTGGCAAAAGTTGTTGATATTTTTGGAAAATAGACCGTTAAATCATGGGTGGTAGAATTCCTTTCCTTCGTATTATCGGTAAAGTTGCTAGCAGCTCTACCGACTAGTAGGCGGGTTTGCAGTTGTCAATCATGCAACATCTTACAAAGGGAACTGGCGCCAGCGAATATGTTTGAGTTTACCTGTCCGCTCCAACTCCGAGGGATCGTGGTTTTGAATGGCTTACAATAGGTTTGCGTGCACATAAAAATAAGTGCATTGAATATTTTAATCTCGATTTGTATGTTATTTATTTATTTGTTTACAATCTGAATTGCATAGTTGAAGCAATATTCAAATTGTGTTTAAAATGATACCTCTTGGCAGAGGCCTTCCCTGTTTCATAAACAAATACACACGTAAAAGTTTAATAATAGGTCCATCCGTCCACTCTGTTTAAAATTTATTTGTTTAGAACTACTAGGAAAACGCCGCGTTGTTGGATGAGCGTATATGGTGAATTGAGCTGCCATGTGTTACGCGGATTTTATGTGATTATGTGAAAAATTCATTACTTAGTTGAAGATTTTTTTTAATTAAATTAAATTTAAAAAAAAATTAACTCAATTTTTTTAATTAAACTAAATTAAATAAAAAATTAACCTAATTTTTTAATTAATCGTAATTTTTAAAAAAGAAAAAAATCGTAAAATTGCAATTTTCATAAGAAATAATTATTCGATTGCGCTCAAATTTAACACAAATATATTAATTCATGAAATGAAGGTTCTGTAAAAAAATCATTACAATAGGATAAAGCATGTAGGTGTTATAAGTCAAAGAATTGTTTTAAAAAAGAAAAAACCCGTAAAATTACGATTTTCATGAGAAATAATTTTTCCATTATGCTTAAATTTCACACGAATATCTAAATTCATAAAATTAAGGTTCTGTGAAAAAATAATTACAATCGGATAAAGCATGTAGGTGTTATTAGTCGAAGAAATTTTTAAAAATCGAAAAAAATCGTAAAATTGCGTTTTTTATGAGAAAAAAATTCCCGATTGCGCTCAAAAACGTGGCAGTTCTAAGTTCAGAGATTTCGAAGGCCTCCATAAAATTTCATCGCAATCGGAGTATCGGTTTAGCCGGAATCGTGTTAACAAACACACAAAAATACAAAAGAAAAAAGAAAAAAAAAAAAAACATTCCGGATTTTTTTCTCCAGTGTAGTGAAATGGAATCTTCGCTTCGCTCGCTAAGCTCGCTACGCTCATCCAAAAACGAGATCATCACTCAGATCAATATTCATTCAACGACAAAGTAAACATTGCGATAGTAATCGACAGTCCGCATTGCTTGGTTAGAATGAGGTTCATATCCCGAGATAATAAGAACTGTGTATCTTGAGTAACTTTCCATCACAACACATGGCTAAAAAAACTATATAATGTATTGTTAATGTGTCATAAATAATAAAATTAAAAACGTTTAAAAAACGTAGAAAATGAATCATGTCCCATCCCCTGAGCGCGTGCATAATATTGTTTACTATTTATATATATATATATATATATATATATATATATATATATATATATATATATATATATGCAGACATTGTATTTTCGGGTAGTCCGTGTGGTTTTATTATTAGTTCCAACGTTTCGGGCAGTTCTCCCTGCCCATCTTCAAGGAAATTTAAAACATAAAACAATATCAAAACAAACAAAACCTTACTTCTTAACAAACACTGCAACTGGATACAAAGACAAAACCAAAAAGCTTAGAAAACATAGGTACTAATGACAACATATTATGAACATCCAGATATTTTAAAAACTGTGAAGACATCAACACACTCTATTACTTTTTAGATGACCTCAGCGTACGAGTAGATGGCTCAAGGGGTTCTTGTTGTGTTTTCTTCCTCTTGTCAACTCTTGTTGTCGGAGGTGGACGGCCTAAAAACATGTCCACAGGGATAGCTTTTGGTTGAATATGACAGCCTTGCAAAACATGTTTCCATGTGGCTGGAAGTCTTTTAGCATCGTCCCGTGTGTTCATGTTGTGTTTCCGTTTCTCCATCTCCACCGCCCCTCTTACGATACGGGGCACTTCATGTTCCACTTTGGCTAAGGTTTTAGCTTCATCAAAGTTAATCCAGTGCTCCTTGTCGAAAGCATGTTGGAAAAGAGCTGAGGTGGTTTCCATACGTCTAACTGCAACTCTATGTTCGTCGATGCGGACAGATATTTTACGGTTAGTTCTTCCTACGTAAGTCTTTTCGCAGCTTCCACACGGAATTTCATATATACCATGGGACTCGTTAGGAATGGTGTCTTTAGCGTTACGTAACATAGATGAAATCTTCCGATCCGTGCTAAAAACAGTTCTTATATTCTGTTTTTTGAGTAAACGGCTTATTTTATCAGTGGTTCCTTGGAACGTTGGAACTAATAATAAAACCACACGGACTACCCGAAAATACAATGTCTGCATATTCAATCCGTGAAAGTCTGCGATATAACATATATATTATATATATGTGTTTGGATATTTTCGTGGCCGATATGAATTAATGAACTAGGTTTTTCGGTTATAATGCCACGTTTATTCACATTAGGCCAACGTTTCGATGAAATTTCACTCATCTTCTTCAGGGCCAATACAAATTAATATATAAAAAACGAAACTACATTACATTAATTTGTATTGGCCCTGAAGAAGATGAGTGAAATTTCATCGAAACGTTGGCCTAATGTGAATAAACGTGGCATTATAACCGAAAAACCTAGTTCATTAATATATATATATATATATGACATAATGAAATTCTTACGAGTTCTTGCTCTTTTCCAGCACTATTTTGAGAAGGAGCACTGGATAGATTTCGCGAACGCAAAGACTGTTGCCAGAGTGGACCATGAAGTATCTCGTATTGTTAGAGAAGCCGTCGAAATGGAGAAAAGACCGCATAACTTAAACATACGAGATGATGCGAAAAGACTAGCACCCACCTGGAAACTGGCGCTACGTGATAGCCATGTGGTGCCGATAATACCCCCAGTTGCCACGGAAAATGTAGTTCCTCCAGCTAGAGTGGATAGGAGAAGAAAGAAGCCACCTGAAGCTCCACCTACCAAACGCCTGTTAAGGTCATCGCAAAGATCTTAAATGTAATGCTGAGCAGTTGCAGTGACTTGTTTTGTCTTTTATATTATTTGTTATTGTCTTGTTTGTTTACTCAATGTTTTTTAATTTGTATGTCGTTACCTTGAGAATGAGCAGGGAGAACTGTTCGAAACGTTGGTATTAAAACTTATTTAACTCGGAAACTCGAAAGAATTTCATTATGTCACATTATATCCGAGAAAATCTACGTAAAAACATAAATATATATATATATATATATATATAATATATATATATATATATATATATAATAATATATTGTAAAATAATGACTTAAACAAAATATGTCCTCAATGGGCGTATTCTAATACGTATAATAATCATTCATCAATGTGTTACATTTTTTATTACATTTAATGTAGTGCCTACAAATATACCTATGTGTATAAGTAAATGGTAGACACGGGGGTGGGGGGGGGAGATGTGTCCTGTGTGAATGTATTACACACGAATATTAAAAGAATGTTTACCATAGTTGCTATCTAGAGCGACGGTCGGTCGCCCGCAGCCAAGTGCACGCGGACTGCTAGGCGATGACTAGGACTAGCTCGAGACCCTGTTTACGCCTACCCGAGTTGAGGGGTTTTCAGCTATCTGCACACGCCGCCCCGAAAAATTTACAATCTTGAAACTCGTATATGACCTGATATGTAGTCCATGACCTACCAAAAAAAAATCAGCCGATTCGATAACCCGTTCTGTGTTAAAAAAGTGATTCAAAATCGTTGAAAACCTTCCGGTGGCTGGCTGGCTAGCTAATTCTTGGGGATAGGAATAAAAGCCTACAGAGAAAAACGGTAGGCCTAAATCCTAAAACTATGAAACTTGGACCACACTGAGATGTACTTCAGACGCAATCACTTGCTTCAAAACCAAATCCAAAACCATTTAAATTCAAAACCATTAAAAAATATCTAACACATGGGCTCCATGCGCGAAATTTGGCATGGGGTTAGATAAAAACATCAGAATCAATAATCTGCCGAGAGGCAAGCGATATTCCACCTCCAACACCCATAAATCACCTCCTAAAATTTGAATAATTCATAGCTCTAACCCAAATTTGATTTGATTCAAATTAGTTATTAAAATATGTTTTAATGTGTTTTAACCCAATCGGAAATTCTCATTCCTAAACCACATTTTTTCAACCCCCATCCCCAATAGTTTATTTATTTTAACCTTGATTTCCAGCATTCACCATGAAGGCAACTAATGAGTTATCAGCATGAAATTTAGCATGATGGTAGATAATAATATAAAAAATAATCCGCCGAGAGGCAAGCGATATTCCACCCTCAACACCCCCTTAATCATCCCCTAAAATTGGAATAATTCATAGCTCTACCAAAATTAGTTTTTATTCTAATTAGTTATTAAAATTATGTTTTAGTGTGTTTTAAACCCAATCGGCCTATTCTCATTTCCTAAACCACATTTTTTCAACCCCCTTCCCTAAAAGTTAATATTATTTTTACCTGATTCCAGCATTCACCATGAAGGTACCTAATGAGTTATCAACTTATCAGCATGAAATTTGGCATGACCTTAGCGGTCCAGGCTAGGCACTTACAAACTGAGCTATGCAGCCACCAATTTAATTCTTACAAAAGACTAGTATAATAAACTATTTAATATAATTTTGGTAAGAATCGTTTCTTTGTTTACTTCACCGAAATGTATTGATATCTAGTTACGTAATTAGAAAGTGAATAAAACTCGTCTAAGATGTACATCCGAGCAATTTAGATGGAAAATTACATTTGAAATTTCCCTCATTCTTTTAATTTTCGTTTATAAGTATTTCCCGCTTTGATATGAAACAAACAGCAAAAAGATGTGATATCCCCCCAAATACAAAAATTTGTGAAAAAACGGCACCAAGCTCTCCTTCAAAAGTCTTTGGCTGTGAATGTTGTGAGATATAGAATTTGAGCCAATCTTTTCCTGTCTTCCTCCCTAGTTTCGCATTGAAAAGAAGTAAGATCATTTCGCCTGTTGACGAGTGCCAAGCCAACCATTTTCGTGGTAAACAAAGTGAAAATTTTCAACTCAAAATCATTTTAAAAAATTACTGGCCATTGACTTTTTAAAGTTCTTATAATGAACCAAATTCAATGTCCATTTAATTTTTTTATGATTTGAGTTAAAAATTTTTTACTTTTTTTTACCACAAAAATGGTTGGCTTGGCGCTCGTCAGTTTAAAATTTTACTTTTTTTCCACAAAAATGGTTGGCTTGGCGCTCGTCAACAGGCGAAAATGAACTTTCTTCTTTTCAATGCGAAACTATGGAGGAAGAATGAAAGGACTGGCTCAAATTCTATATCTCACAACATTCACAGCCAAAGACTTTTGAAGGAGAGCTTGGCTGCCGTTTTTTTTTATAAATTTTTGTATTTGGGGTTAATTTTTCTTCCGACTGATCTAAACAAACAACACGCAAACAACTCCGTCGGACAACATCCAAGTCAGTGTTCCAGCACTAGTACTGACGGGCGTACACTTATTGTTTTGTCAAATTATACAACAAGCACTAACTCGAGCAGCATGTTTTTCCGAACAATAGAGGCCAATAAAATAATACAATCTCGTATGATCTAAAACTCGATCTTCACGTGACAAGGCCAAAAGAGAATCTGAAGACAAATGTTGAGCAGTGGTTAATTTGGGGGAGGACGCAAAAATATATCAAAATTTTAAATAAAATTATAGTAATTGTTAAGTCAATAGAATTACAATGTTGTATCATACTATACTTATTACAAAAAAAAAAAACGATGTTTGATTTGGAAAAATTACTTTTATATACCCAATCTTCTTGGGAACGAAGAGTTTTGGTTCAGTCTATTCCAGAGCATTATTGACGACATTTTGAAGTCAAAGGAAAATGGCTGAAAGTTGGTTGAATGAAAAAGGAAATTAAATAAAAAAAGGGAAAACAGTTTTTTGGGTGACGGGACAGGACAGGAAGGCGTATTATATGGAAATTTTGAGTTAATAAAAAAATAAAAGTTCTAGGTGCAATACAATTTTGAGCTATTATTTTTTATTGTTTAAACACTCCTTTATCTCAGCTCAGTCTCAGCTCCGAGTTATCTTCTTCTATTTACTGTTTTCTTTTTTTCCTTTTCCAAGTTCAATATTTGATTCATCTGAATTAATTTCAATTATACATTTATACCTATTGATTTGTGATTTTTGTTTGTTTGTTTATTGTCCTAATTTCGTGTTCAGGTTTTTAGTAGGTCCTACAAGCCCAGTTGTTGTTTAATTCCTGTTTGGTTCCCAAACGAAAACCATGTCAACGCAAAACGATTATTCCTCCACTATTACAATTAGATGTAAGCTCATCTACGACTTGAACGACCCAACCCTTGACAACAAGTTTTATCTTTACAAATCATCAATAACTGGAGAACTTGTGACTGGTTTCCTACGACGAGCCTTTCATTTCTCAACAAAAGCAGTCTTTGAAAGGAAGACGGCAGACAGGTTCATTTCAAATAGCTGGCTGGACTCGGGGAAAGACACATAAAAAACGGTCAACGTTCACGAAGTTTAGGCGGTCGCTGCTAGATAGTAGCACATTCAATCCAACTTCGGCCAAATTTTTGAGTTTACTATAAATTTATTTCTCCGAGATATGGACATTGGGAAATGTGTTTTCAAAAACTTAAACCTTTTCGCAAGTCAGATCGTTCTATCTCTTTTAGTTTCCAAGATAATGAAGCATTAGTTTGTGCTTTGTTTTACATAAAATTGATCATTAAAATAAAAATGTGATTGCGAAAGGTTTAAGTCCAACTTGAACAATGCAACTTATCCGATTCAAATATTGTGAATGGTTTTCTTTAAAAATGTGGTCAAAGTTGGCATTTTTCTTGTTCTAAAATGGTCCGTGATACGGGCTCTTAATAATAAGAGGGTAGTACCATATCGTCTCACTACTTTATAATGTAATATTTTTATTGTGATGCCTTTTACTTCTATGTTACTTATTTTCATGTAGTGTGTAGTCTACTCGATGTAAATTTTTTAGAACTGAAAATCGATTTAATATATTAATTGTTAAAACAATGAGAACATGAACTTGCTTGTAGAATGAGTATACTCGTAGCATGGCCTGTCATGCGATGCGACGAGTCTTGTATCACACACTAAATCTATCATCTACCTACCTAATCAAAGAATAAGAAACCATAGTACCATGGACTTGAAATAGAATAAAATATTTTTAAGAATTTTTGAATTAGAATATAGAACAATCTTCTCCTAAAAATTTATTTATTTATTTATTTATTATTTATTTATGTTAGCCTTCAGTAGGACAAGGTCACCGTCCTCGTAGACTACAGGGGTAGCAGCGGCCAGCTGGTGTTGTTGTCTCCTTCTCTCTCCTCGGGTCATCAACCGCTCTCCCGCCAATACAAGTTTTTGTTGTCGTGGTACTTCGTTGCCGGGAGGCAAGGAAAAGTATCCCTCGACGTCTCGCGCTGGTTTCACCCCGAAGTGCAGCTCCATAAAGTCCGTGGAACAAGCTGCTAAAACTATAGGAACATTTCAAATCCGGAAACCAGCACCAAAATTTAGGAGCAGGTAAAAGACATATTTAAGAATGTTATTTTCACGGGGGACACGCAGGGTAGCAAATAAGTCACTGTCATGGGGGCCCACAAGATGGCCGCCAAAAAAATTTCTTAAAATTGCGCTAACTCAAGAAGTAATCATCAGTTTTGGGAAATAAACTAGGTTTTTTTTTTATTCGGTTTTTAATGCTCTAAAAAAATGTCATGAAAAATTTTACCGTTATCCCAATAGTTTTAATTATATTTATATATTTTTAAAATGTATTGCAATTATAGCACTTTTTGGTACATATATAATATTTATACTTTAGAATTCGCTGATTGTATATAAAATTTTTGACTATACTAAAATAACGCCAATTAATCCAAAATTAAAAAAAACGAAACCCAAAAATTCCTGTAACTTTTTGATTATTTATTTAAATTAAATTAAGCTTTAATTAAATCCCAATTAAAAGTTTCTTATTAAACGTACCAAAGTCACGTAGTGTATCACACAAAAAACAATAAACCACAATGAACCAAAATAATATTTGTTTCCAAAATTAATCCAATCACTTTACTATTAATTCAATTAATTAAAAATAATGACAATAATCTCGATTAATTTTGTAACATTAACACAATGTGGTCGACTTTGGGATCATTTTAAAGCTAGTTTTATGGCAAATAAAAATGTAATAAAAAAATTAATTTAATTAATTTATCACCGAATTAATTACATTTTAGTTAAATTATCCCACTTTTGACATATGTATTGTTATGTATACCTAAAACTCGATCGATCGTCATAAAAATACACTACTTTACTGACAAATGCCAATGAATCCGAATTGTCATCTCCCGAAACAAAATTCTTATAACTACCGTTTAAATTTAAGAAATTAAGTGAAGAATTACTTAAATCTCAATAATTGTTCTTGTCACTCCAATTAACACATACAAAATGCCAAAAAGAAGTTTCAAATATAAACAATACGAGTATAATTTTAAAAATTTATAGACCCAAAATTAAGTTCATGCTACTTTTCTGTTAATTGAATTTCCCACAAAATTATTTTCCTGTAAAATAAGCATGCAAATGGTTCCCAGTGTGGCTGTGTTAATTTTACACAACACACATGGTGATTATATCAATTTATTTTAAATTTAAATTTATTAATTCAATTAACAGGAAAGTAGCATGAACTTTAATTTTGGGACTATTATTTTTTAAATTATACCTTGCATTGGGTTTATATTTGATACTTCTGTTTGGGAAATTTTGTATGTGTTAATTGAGTGACAACAACAATTAAATTTAGATATAAGTAATTCTTCACTAAATTTTTTAATTAATCGGTAAGTTACAGGAATTTTGTTTCGGGACATGACAATTCGGATTCATTGGCAAATTTTGTCAGTAAAGTTGTATAATTTTATGACGGCGATCGATCGAGTTTTAGGTATACATAACAAAACATATGTCAAAAGTGGGATAATTTAACTAAAATGTAAATTATTCGGTGATTAATTAATTTTATTAATTAATTTTTTCATTACATTTATTCGCCTTAAACAAACTTCAAAATGATTCCAAGGTCGACTACATTGTGTTAAAGTTACAAAATTATTGAGATCATTGTCATTATTTTTAATTTAAATTTAATTAATAGGAAAGTGATTGGAATTAATTTTTGGAACTAATATTTTTTGGTTCATTGTGGTCATATTGTTCTTGGTGTGATACACTACGTGACTTTGGTACGTGAATAAGAAACTTTTATTTGGGATTTAATTAATGCTTAATTTCATTAATTAATTAATCAAAAGGTTACCCGGAATTTCGTTTCGGGACTTTAAATTTTTTGGGTTTATTGGCGTTATCTTAGTATATCTGAAAATTTATGACAATATAGCGAATTCTACGTATAAATAATTATACATATACCAAAAGTGCTATAATTGCAATACATTGTAATTATATATAAAATATATTTAAAACTATTGTTTTTTACGCATTAAAAACTGAATAAAACCAAAACCTAGTTTATCCAAATCTGATGATTACTTTTCGAGTTACAAACAATTTTAAGAATTTTTTTGGGGGCCATCTTGTGGACGCCATGACAGGTGACTTATTTGCTACCATGCGTGTCCCCCGTGAAAATAACATTCTAAAATATGTCTTTTACCTGCTCCTAAATTTTGGTGCTGGTTTCCGGATTTGAAATGTTTTTACGCTTGTTCCACGGACTAATAGGCGTAAAGCCTGTACTGTCGTGTACAAACTGAGTTGAGACAGTCCTCGATTGCCTGGACATTCCCTACCCACGAGGTGTGGTTGTCGTGGCAGAGGCAGCGAAACATGCGTCCTAGCTCGCGCATGATACCCCGCTGGGATTTTCCCTGCGGGTGGTGCGCACGGAACAAAAGGATACGTCCAGCCCGCGTCTCGCAACGTAGCGGACCATGAGTTCGATGTGAACTGCGTTCCACAGTCTGCGAGTATCCGGCGTGGCTTTCCCCGCGTCTGTGAAGTTTTTCGTTTCCAGAATACGTAATACTGTCGGCGTGTTCGCCTTCTTGATTGGAAACAGTCGTACAAAGTTTTGGTAAACACGTCCAATACGACGAAGATAAACCTCATACCGCGTTGCCCGCGAGGGAGGGGCCCATAGAAATCCACCGCGCTAAGGCGCCCTTGCTGTCCCGGGGATGATAGGAGTGAAGTCCCTTGCGGGTGCCTATTCGGCACCAAAAAGCACACTAGCGCAGCCCTGTTGGCGGAACGTAGAAACCTAGCAGTAGTGATCACTCAGGTAGACACAGCGGCAATAACGTGGAAGAACGTGTTGATGTAACTAAAAAGTTGAGTTTTCGGCGTGATACGTTTTGTTTACGGATGTTTTTAACGTTATAATAAAATAAAGAAATTTGTGCTATGATTATTACAAGAAAACAAATTTTTTAAAAGAAAGAATGGGGCCTGTAAGTGCACCATAAAGTGGACACCTGACGCAAGGGTTATGTCTCGAATGGTTAAGCATTGGCCTACATTTCTCTTTTAAAATACAACTCTTTACACTTAAATAACAACTTTTAAATTATCGTGGTCTCAATTTAAATTTCGGTAGGGTCTACTCTTAATAAAAACATTATTCTTACATTTAAGTCCAGGGATAAAGTCCGAAAACATATAGTCAGAAGACAGTATGGTGTCACCCACTGAGTTTTCCCGTTATGTTTGATAGATTTATTATTTATTAATGTTCATTTTTTAATAATTATACTTATTGTTTTTTGTCCGTCACCGACACTCATATTAAATCGCGTTTTACAATTTCAGACAATAATTTTAATTCATGCTTGTGCCAATAGGCTATCGCACCGTTCCCAATTGTTACACATACAGGCCTACATAGCACATAGGCCTTCATTCAATTTGTTTCGTATGTGATGGGCTACCTCAAAATTACTACACTGTAGTGCGTTTTTATCAACAACAAAAAAGTTAGGCCTATGTATAGTAATAAATTCGGAAAAATCGTTTTCAATGAACATTTTTCATAATAAATACCAATTTCTGCAGCCAAGTATTTTTAGAAATTTCGTCATGTTCTGAATAAAGCACACTTTGTCGATGATTACAAATTGACAACATCCGGATTATAGCATAGATGAAGGCCTAATTTATTGAGATTTTCAGGGAATATGATGAAAATAATACAAGTTGTACTATTTATTGTTATTACATTATCGCGGGAAAACGTTAAATATTGCACCTCACACTTCAGCTGTTCAGTGTTATATCAATTTGTTGCAAAATATTTGTTGATACAACAAACAGACTCGTTTCACTTCAAAAACTTAACATTCTAAATTCAAATTTGGTAATAATTCCTTGGACCAATACCAATTTTGGCGGGCAACTTTATTAATTAAATAATAAATAATAATCTGCTTATGAATTATTTTCTGGATATTCTTACGCTCAAACATAATAATATACCCAACTATTATGATGATATTATCATATAATTATAATATTTTACATTTCATCCCTATCCCATTCAGAAATATAGGAATAGGAAGGTTCAATTTTGGCTATAGTTGGCCTACCTACGCAATTACGCCTACTTGTGGTTGTATAAGAGCATAAAAAATGCAAACCGTAGATGAAAATATACATCTTATTTAATGCGTGTGCGAGAAAGGTAAATGTGAGTGAACAGATCGGAAATAATCCCCGAATTGTCATAACCGGCGCGACTAACACACGTTAGCGCCATATACGCTCCAGCCCGCCAGCCATGTTGTGACGTAGAGCGCCGCCAGTGCTGCGATCTACATGTCGTTTTGGTGCCCAATTACTGACTTTACTTTTTTGACATAGCTCGCACGGCGCGAGGACGCGACGGACGCTGCGCGCCATTTTTTTTTTTTTTTATTATTAATTAAGGGTTACATTAAAGCATAGCCAAATACATAGTACAATACAATCAGATGAACAAGTACAATGCTTGATGCCCTACTATCACTAATAATAAAATAAAAACAAATTAAGATTTCAAAATTAAAGTTATAAATTAAATGAAAGTCTTACAAAGTAAATTAATAAAAGGGATGAAAACTAGACTAAACTAATAATTTAGAAAAAAATGCAAACAAATCAAGCATGGATTGTGTACACTTCTACTTACAACTATTTTAAATGTATTAGTATAGTTTTTAGTATTTATATAATAATAGGCCCACTATTTGCTGCAGTTATAATTCACTATGGCCAGTGAAATTCATTCTAGAGCCCCTT